>BPLR01014609.1:0-128688 GCA_021605095.1 Caerostris extrusa
TGGTACCATGGATGTTTGTAGTGGTTCAGGAATCCACTTTTTAAAAACCACAGGTCTCAGTCTAATATGAGAATATTGGGTGTAAGGCTGATCAACCCTGCTACTCCTGTAAAAATAAACATCTCCTGCCTCAAAATCTGCCTACTTAGCAGGCAGACAACCTTTGTCCCACCATGGGGCTGTTGTACCGATGATGCTTTATTTTTTTAAAACAAAATTAAGAATTTTTTTATTTAATGCTTTAAAATATCTTTAATGAATAATTTTTTAAAAACATAACGATAATAATAAATTTTCAATTAATTTTTTAATTACTCAAAGAGATAAACTATAAAAAAATTTTAATATTCAAGAGTTTCCTTCTATTATTAAATAAATATAATCTTTTATTATTATATTATTTTTATTTATTTATAATCTTAAAATTATCAAATTATTTATAAATTATATTTAGCCTTCAAATGGCGCATCAGCAGCCGTCATGGTGGGCAAAGGGCTCGCTTCTGTCCACAATGGATGACTCCGAAACAGGAGATGTTTTTTTATTTATTGGGTAGGACTATCGGTCCTAAGCCCAGCAGTCATATTAGGCCTACTAGTGCCTACGGTGTAAGGGTGGATTCTGAACACTACTAAACATCCATGGCATAACAGCCGGGACTCGGACACCCTGTGGCACTGAGAGCCAGAGCGCCAGTCACTCAGCCATCACGCCTCATTCAACAGTAGTCAAATAAAAAGAATTGTTCAATCTAAAAGAAAGCAATAATTTTACAGAAATGTTTGGAAGAAAAATCCACTATTTTTTGTTTTGTATTTTTGAAAAATAAAAATCTAGTTTCTTAATAGCAGAAAATAGACTTGACTTGGACTTGGGATTTTAAGCGATACTCGTTACTCAGCATTGCTTATCTGAATTCATTCAAATGCTAATAAAATTCCGAGACACAATGCTGACCGAAAAAACGCAATAAATCTACTACAAAATCTAAAATTTATAAATCAATAGAAGTCTTTCAAATTTGACAGTTCTCATGTTGAAAAATGATCGTACTGAAATATGATTTTGAAAGAAATCAATTATACGGTAATTCTGGCGACCAAAAAGGAAATAAAGTAATAAAATAAAGAAATATAAAGAAGAAATGAATAGATCAAAATATTGATTGACTTGACCCCCAATTTTGTAAAAGAGTTTTTTTTTATTAACTACTATTATAAATAAAGAAAAATTGCTGGAAAGAGAGTTGGGATTCCCCATTGCTTATGAGATGACGAGACTTTTAGTAGAAAATTGTGTCTAGTTAAAAGTCTTATAATGCTTATTCTCAGACATATCGAATATTTAGAGAAATAAAATGGGTTTGTCGCTCTAGGGTCATTTTTTGCAAACTTAAGGTTAATTAGATCGGACCTATAGCTTAAAGTGGATTCGAACCACAAACAAACATCCATGCCACCACCAAGATTCGAGCCTGAAGCCTGTGGTACCAGAGGTCAGAGCTCTATCCTTTGGCCATATGCTGCTCGAGCAAAAAATAGAAAAACTTGTATACAAAAAGCATTTTGTAGTTTATAAACAATATTAAATCAACGTATTAAAAATCAATCGTTGGGGAACTATAACATTTGATCGGATCTGTTGAAGGAAGCTTGTTGAGATGGCCTTGGTCTGTTTTCAGGTCTGTAACAGGCTGTAGTGCAAAAAGACCCCTACATTCAAATTGTTAGCAAAATTAAAAATACAGTATCTAAAAACATTCATCATATTTCGTACATAAGGGAACAAATATGGCTATTTCATAGTTTCTGACGTTTTTGCTCAGGTTACGAAGGAGATGACTTCTTTTGTATATTGAATCTGAGGATATTTTGTGTTTGATAGAAAATATATAATTTTATGCATATTTTATTTTCGCTTTTACCCAAAGATTTTTTTATTATTTGAATTTTGTTTCTTTATAAATGAGGGATTTTGAAGAGAACAATTATGAAATGTAATTTCAAGTTGGAAGAGAACCATCTTGAGACTTTTATCACTGCTAAATAATGTTTCAAAATATCTCCTACATATAATAAACATTCAGTATGAATGGGAAAAATGAGAGGTGAAATTCGCATCTATTACAGGGCTTCATTAATTATATTTCGCTGCATTTATTAAATGGTCTTGCATTTCTCATCCATTTAATCATACAGAACTGAAGAAACAATCTGTAATATAAAAAAAATTTTAAAGTCAATTCCTACTTATTTTTCATTATATTGCAGAAAGTCCTTTATAAATAATTTCACTGCTTAAAAAAAAAATTTTTTTTTTTTAAGTTAGAAAAAATTCTCTCTCACTAATTTATTCACATTTTTCATTTCCATTTCATTTCCCTCCTTGACTCAGATTAGAACAGAAGAAACTAAGAAAAAAGAATAAAAAAAAAAAAATTTATTATTCCACGATCTACACGCTTCGTCACTGACGGGTATTTATTCCATAAATTTATATCCTGCTAAATATCATGTATAGGAGAAATTTTTTTCTCCCAAAAAAAACTAAAATTAATTAATCAAACTTAATTAATGAATTAATATTTGAAAGAACTGTATTAACATCCAGTGTCCACCACTACAAGTTCAAAAGAAATATTTGAACTTAAATGGATGAATAAAAAGTATTTTATAAACAATTGAAAATTTGAACAAGATATATATAGAGAGTGCGAGCTAATAGAAGGAATTGAAAAAAGAACAGAAAGAGGAATATTTCCACATACGTCATCATGAGGGGTGGATGATGTTTTGGGTTTCCAAATTACGGAATTCAGATTTGAAATTCGTTGAATGAAACCTGCCCAAATATCCCTTTGTCTATGTCCTAGATAGGTGTGATAAAACCTTAGGCCGGAAAGTCCGTTGGTGCGATAGGGTTCATCTTTGCAAAACTTTGCAGATTCATCTATGTGGATGTTCGCTCAACCAACATAATTGTACAACTGTGAAAAAAATATAGTTGCAATGTAGCAGCCACCTCCGTGGAATATTTTCCAGTAACGCTGGATCTGCTACAGTGGTGAACGATCTAAATCCAAGTACTCAGTCTACTTAAACAACATTTCATTTCAAATTACTTATTTTCCTTTGCTAAGAAAAAAAACTTTAGATCATTGTCATAATCTTTTTCTTTTTTGTAACAAATATCAACAAAATCTAAGAACATTGAATCACTAATATGCATATAAATCAGTGACATTAAAAAAAATTAATTAACGTTGCATAGAATATCGAATAAAATTGTCACTACAAGTTAGATTTTTTATGATGAATTCATTGTTGCTAATGACAAATATTTTACCAACAATATACTGTCAATATTTTACATCTTATTAATCCCCTTATTAATCACAAAAAATGTGAATTACCAGAGATAGATACTGTGAGGAACAACTTATTCTTTGGCGTAATAGCCCCTGGGTGTTCCAAGGCCGTCTGCCTGCTGGTAGATTTCGAGACAGGATATGTTTTCTTTTTCAATACCTTCTATTAGCTCACTCTCCCTATATATATCTTGCTCAAATTTTCAATCTTTCATGAAATACTTTTTATTCATCCACTCAAATTCAAATACATTTTTTTGAACTTGTAGTGGATGACACTATGTTAAGACAGTTTTCAAATATTAATTCCTTCATTAAATTTAATTAATAAATTTTAGTTTTTAGATTTAAGTTGCATATATACTAATAGATGGCGCCAGATAAATTAAAAAAAATGGATGAAAATTATTTATAAAGGACTTTCTGCAATACAGTGAAAAAAAAAGTAGAATTGAATTGACTTTAAAAAAAAATTTTTATATTACTTGTTACGGGTAGGGTTAAGTCATAGTATATATATATATATATACCCAATAAGTCAAAGTATAGTATTTATATATACTACTGTATCCAAAAGTAAGACCAAAACCATTCAAACGATGACTTTTTAGCATGCATTGAGGATTGGAAAAATAGTTGGCATAAGGGCATTGTGTCCTGAGGGGATTACTTTGAAGGCGATGAAATAAATTTGGGAGAATGAATAAAAAGTTTTTGAAAAAAATTAACTGGTATAATTTTTTGGGCACAGTAGTATATCCAAGGTAAGTCAGTATATGTATATATCAATAAGTATAGTACAGTATATACCCAATAAGTCATAAAAAAAGTCAGTCATAGTACAGTATATGTATATACCCAATATGTACTCAACAGTCATAGTATGAAGGGACCTACGGTTTAGAGTGGATTCTGAACGACTATAAAAATCCATGGCACTGTTGGACTGGAGCCTGATACCTGTGACACCGAGCGCCAGAGCTCTAGCCACTCGGCCATCAGGTCCCATTAGAAGTACATCTACTTTAGAAAAATTAAAAGGAAAAAATTGTTTAGTTAACTACTTAAAAAAAATTGACCAACATTCCAGTAATGGGCGTAGAAATATTCACATGCAGTTTCACGTATAAAGAAAATGTGAACGTTGAAATGCCTGTTAATGAGTCATTTTGAAATGACATTTGATTAAATAACAAAAGGCTCAAAACTTTTTAAAAATCATCTAGGGACCATCCATAAATCATCGTTCTTCAGTTAAAACTGATGAAAATTAATCCGTAAATCAGAGGCTTGGTCTTAACTGTCCAGTTTAGTTTGTTTTGTCGCTCTACGGTCATTTTATGAACACTTTAGGCTAATTAGATAGGGACATACAGTTTAACGTGTATTCCTAACCCCTAACAAACATACATGATACCGCCAGGATTCGAACCTGAAGTACCAAAGGCCTGAGCGATAGCCGATTGGCCATCAGGCCGCACACTGTCAAGTAGTAATGTGAACCTGACGTGCAGGATGACCCATATTTGAAACCTCTGACAGACCAAAGGTTTCGGGTTCGAGTCCCGGCGGTGCCATGGATGTTTGTAATGGTTCGGAATCCACTTTAAACTGTAGATCCCGGTCTGTTAAGTCCTCGTGAGACAGAAGATGACCGTAGAGCGACAAACCAAACCAAACCTCTGACAGCGTCTGTTGCAGCCACTGCTTTTAGAAACTATGTGACTCGATGCTGATTATGATAGACTGTATAAGCTTCTCAAATCGTAGAGGAGAGTTTCCTTAGTTTTCGCCCTTAAGACACGGAAATACGGGGGAGGTTACCAATAAAAGTCCACCAGAATACCATACTCTCTTCTTCTGAACAAGACAATCGATGTATAATACAAAAAAAAAAAAATTTTTTTCACAGTTTACCAGAATTTAATACTTGCAGCTAGAAACACTGCTTTGCAATTACTTCTTTAAACAAGTAATATAAAAAAATAAATTTAAAGTCAATTCATACTTTTTGTTTCACTCTATTACAGAAAGTCCTTTATAAATAATTTTCATTCATTTTTTTTTTTAAGTTTATCTTGCGCCATCTATTGGTAGATATATGCAACTTAAATCTAAAAAAATTAAAATTAATTAATTAAATTTAATGAATGAATTAATATTTGAAAAACTGCATTAACATCCAGTGTCATCCCCCTAGTTCAAAAAAAAAAAATGTATTTGAATTTAAGTGGATGAATAAAAAGTATTTTATTAACGATTGAAAACTTGAACAAGATATATATAGGGAGAGTGTGAGCTAATAGAAGGAATTGAAAAAAAAAAAGGTTCATAGTTGACCAGAATCTAATACTTTCAGCTAGAAACACTGCTTTGCAATTACTTCTTTAAAAAAAAAGACAGTTGTTAGTGATCTTAAATGTGACAAACCACATAAGCATTTCACATTAAGACAGATTTTTTTTTAAATCCACTTACTAACTTTTTTTATTTAATTGAAAATATTTTTGTTATAAAAATTCCATAGGAAAATATGTTAATTGTCTTCCGTGATTTTAGTTGCCTTAATCGTCAATTGGTAACAATGGTACTGGTTTCAGATATCTCTTCGTAATTTATTCTTATCAAAAGTGTTTTTTTTAACGAGAATAATCAATTACTAGTTCATCAACAATTTGTACTTTCCTTTATGTTATTTCTAACAATCAGTTAAATTTTATACAAATGAGTTAACTGTTTTTGTCCTCAAAAGAAACGAACGAAAACAATGTGTTCTTAGAACAAGAAATTCTAATAATGTTAGGAACATTACTTCTGTTGCCACCCAATTCTAGAAATTGTCGTCCAATATATAGTCTAGAAAAGAAAAAAAAAATGAAAAGGTAATGCAGTTTCGGAATTTCGTTATCAAAGACCGGGAAAGAAATGAAACCACAAAGAAAACACAAAATGAGACAAGAGATTGAGAAAAAAGAAAAAAAAAAAAAAAGAAAAAAGGTGAGAAGAAAATTTGCTTTTTTTTTTTTTTTTGTTTTCTTTCTCTGGACTGAAATTGCAGACGGTGAAAGAAACACATCACAAGCCTTGCGTTAAATCAAATGCCTCAGCTGCTGATGAACTTGCATGAACTAAAAACAGTGAACTGGCTCTAGATGAAATTTTGGAACATTTTTTCACCTGCAAAACGAGACAGGAATCGTTTCTTTCATCAGAAAACGATAATAGTTTTATGGAATTGTTCTGGAAATATGATAATTATTTAAATTTTTTTATTTTCTGTGTAATATTTGGTAAATGATACGATCTTTTTAAAAATCTTTGAAACATTTTATTTTGGAAGAATTATTTTCCACAAAAAACGAGACAAAAAAAATTTTGTTCCATTTGCAAACGATAATCACAAAAGGCAAATTATAGATAATTGTTTACCTTATTATGACATTTTGTTTAAACATTCTTTTTAAATTTATTAGAACACTTTGAAGTTCTATTTAGATGCAATTTATAAGAATTATCTTGAAATTTAATATAGATATTTTTTTTCCTAAGAAATAGATTTTCTTTCGAGATTTTAGAACATTTTTTTTCACCTGCACCTTTTCTTTCATCAGAAAACGATAATAGTTTTATGGAGTCGTTCTGGAAATATGATAATTATTTAAATTTTTTTATTTTGTGTGTAATATTTGGTAAATGATACGATCTTTTTAAAAAATTTTTTTGAAACATTTTATTTTGAAGAATTATTTTCCAAAAAAACGAGACATATAAAAAAAACTTTTGTTCCATTTGCAAACGATAATCACAAAAGGCAAATTATGCATAATTGTTTACCTTATT
Organism: Caerostris extrusa; assembly: GCA_021605095.1. NCBI lineage: Eukaryota > Metazoa > Arthropoda > Arachnida > Araneae > Araneidae > Caerostris > Caerostris extrusa. The sequence continues at coordinate 7,209 of BPLR01014609.1, forward strand.
ATGACATTTTGTTTAAACATTCTTTTTAAATTTATTAGAACATTTTTTTTTTTGAAGTTCTATTTTAAATCTAGCATATAAGAATTATCTTGAATTTAATATTTTTCTAAATAAACGAGACGATTTTTTTAAAAAAAAATGTTTGTTCCGTTTGAGAACGATAATGACAAAAGGCAAATTATGGATAATTGTTTACCTTAATTGTTTAAACATTCTTATTATGATTCTTAGTCCTACTTAAATGTAGAGATTTTGCTTAAACATTTTATTTAGATGCAATAGAATAAAATTTTTCTTCCGTTTATATTTTAATTTTTTTCTTAAAAATTCTTTTTAAACAATTTTGAAAGTTCTATTTAGATGCAATATGCAAGAATTATCTTGAAATGTAATATTTTATTTATTTATTTTCCTTAAGAAATATATTCTCTTTCGTAATTTTGTTATTAGAAATTTTTCTAAAATTATATTTCATACATCTTTCGAGTTTTTCCCCATTTTTTGATTACTTAAAATTAAAAATATGATGGATATGAAGAAATAATTTGATTTTAATTAAAAAATTTTCATAAAAATACATGCGTATATGTTTGAGTGCATAAATGTATATATGAAAAAAGTTTGTATATATGTTTGCGTGTGATTGTTTTACCTTATGAATGTGTATGCGTGTGGGTTTGTGCGTGATTTTATGTGGATATGTATGCGTATAGATTTATGATTTTTATGTATGTGCATTTTGTATGTATGCTTGTGATTGTTTTCGTAAAAGTTTGAGCTTGTTATTACATACGGATAAAAGCGGATATTGCACGCATATATGTATGTTTGTGTAAAAAAATGTGGTAGTATATGTGTGTTTGCGTGTTGCAGTGTAATAATATATGGTGTATAAATGTGGGCAAATATACATAAATGTGTACCTGTACATGCTAATTTATGTGCTTGCATATCTTGTTTAGATGTATGTATGTCAGAACTGTACTTGAAAATATATTCTCATGCACATACTTACACCTCACACACACATGCAGATGCAGATACAGATACGTACATATATGCATATTTATTTATTTACTTTTTTCCTGCACATGCATATAAGCATGCATACATACACATATACATACGCCCATGAACACACACAAAGATAGATACATAAGTTCTCAAGGGCAGATATACACGCGCACGACCATGCGACATGCACAAATATACATGCACCTGCATAAACATAGTTACACGTGAAAAAACATACAATCATACGCATACATTCACACAAACATATATACACACTACATACACACATAAGCGCAAATAAAAAACATGCACATATACATTTAGTGCGCACATACATATACATGCACACATACATATACATGCACAAGTACATGTATGCATACACACAAATGTTTACATAAGCAAATATATATACACATTCACGCACATAAACATATACGCAGACATATACATTGCATATATATTACAAAATTACCTACAGAAGAAACAACAAAAACCCAAAGTAGTAAAATTATTGTGGATTATTCAAACATGTTCGTAGCATGTCTTTTAATGAAATCTTCGAACTATCGCAATCAAATAATCTTTATGTTATTATTTGTATTCTTACCTAATATCTCAAACACATATAGATGCTACAACACAAGTATAGTGACTACGTTGCTGCATTTGCAATGCAACCTAACCTAGCTAGGCAAGTTAGAAATATCAGTCAGTTCTGTCATTCATTCGAATGTTATGCTAGTATGCAGAAACATATACGGTCTGACTAAGTAAGACAAAATCTAATGTCCAAACAGCACTGTAGAAAGGCGAAAAATAAAAATTCAAATATATAATTTCTTGAGAACAGCATTTTGAGCCATCCTTTCAAGTGGACTTTGTGGGGGTGCACCTGTGCATATATTTTGTTAGGGCACTATACATATATACATACAAAAATACATGTATAAATATTCATTCTCATATCGCACATGTAAACATCACATACACTCAAGAGCCAAAACATTATAACCACCCCTACATTTTGCAATGAACTCGCCTGGATGACGGGGAAGACACGTGATCAGGTGGAAGTGGTATTTAACTGCTGCTGGAGAGTCTGAAGAATCATTCTTTCACTTACTTCTGTGTGTGATGGGAAAGACTGCGGATCTAAGCGACTTTGATAGAGGGCAGATTGTAATGGCTCGAAGTCTCGGAACAAGTATTTCCGAGACTGCACGATTCGTGGGTTGTTCGCGATCTACAGTTGTTAGTACTTATGCAAGGTGGATGAATGACGGTGAAACCAGCAGTAGACGACATGGTGCTGGACGTCCACACGCTATCAAGGAAAAAAGGTCGTCGGAGACTGTCTCGCATGGTGAAGCATAACCGGAGCCAGACAGTGGCTCAGCTGACAGCCCAATACAATGCAGGGCCAAGTAGAATAGTATCGGAGCACACTGTTCAGCAGACACTGTTGGATATGGGGCTACGCAGCAAACCTCCCACTCGTGTGCCTTGCTGACCAAGTGTCATCGCCAACTGCGCCTGCGCTGGACCGGGAACATCGCGACTGGTCCATGGATCAGTGGGACAAGAGTTGCCTGGTCAGATGAATCACGGTGTGTCATTCATCACGCCGATGGCCGTGTCAGGATACGCCGTCTTCCAGGCGAACAGTTGTCCTTTCAATGTACAGTAGGTCATCACACAGGCCGGTGGTGGCGGTATTATGCTTTGGGGGACGTTCTCTTGGGCGTCTCTGGGACCCGTGGTTGTGTTAGAGCAAACCATGAATGCTACAGGGTATCTGAACATCATTGCGGACCAGTTGCCCCCTTACATGGCCTCTGTTTTCCAGCTGGAAATGGAATGTCCAACTGGACAACGCCCCTTGTCACAAGGCTAAAATTATGTTGGAGTGGTTCCAGGAACACGATGCTGAATTCCAGTTAATGTCCTGGTCTGCCTAACTCACCGGATCTCAATCCGATAGAACACATTTGGGATGTCCTGGGACGGCAGCTCAGAGTTCAAAGACCATCAATTCGCAATATCTCGGATTTGCGTGACCGTTGCTTAAACATCTGGTACAATCTGTCTCCGGCCATCTACCAAGGACTTGTGGCATACATGCCAAGGCGGGTTGAAGCTGTGTTGCGCGCCAAAGGTGGGCCAACTCGTTATTCACAGGTGGTCATAATGTGTTTTCTCTTGAGTGTACATACACGTATAACATAGGCACGTTGTACATATTCATTTGCATTCATAAGTAAGTAAATATTCACTTGTAGATGAAGACGCATACATAATCATACTTACTGAAAACAAAATTTACAGATTAACGCGTTTGGATACCATCACGCATATTTAAGCATGCATCTTTAAGTATACTAGTACATACCTTATCCTTATCATCCCTTATGCGTATTTATACGTACATACACATATAGTTGTTAACATATACATAAGTAATAACATACAAATAAAACCCTAAGGAGAATTAGGATTGCCAAACCTGTATATATAGTATATATATATTTACTAAGTTATCAGTTTTGTTTTAGTAAGAAAAAAATTGGCAGAATTTTCATTACAACCTCATGCATCAAGTACCATTTATCTTAAATTCATACTTTATCAGAAATAATTCAAATGCAAGGATTGGGTCATGAGTCAAACAAACAATAAAAATGCAACAAAATTATATGAATAAAATTTAATAATTAATTTGGTGTTTTTCGTCTTTTCTTATGGTGGTAACATTAGTTTCAATGTTCCATTATTTTCTACCAAACTGGAAGTTATCATCAACCGGCTTTCATAGATTTAAAAACAAGCGCAGAGCTACAAGAGATACTATTCACATAAACGCGTGCGCTTAGTAGTAACAGCGACAGATCAAGCATATCATAATAATGCCATGTTCATTTACGGTTCTATACATCGATTTTTTCGATTTTATGCTAAATGTAGCAATCTGTTTCGTAATGAAGCAATATAATCCATCACAGAAACGAGACAGGAAGAAGAAAAAAGCATACTAAAAATCTGAGCTAAATAACAGAAGTTGAAAGATCACAATGTTATGTTATTTCTACACTGTTATGCATTATTTAGCACTTTACATTATGATATGCACCAGTTGATAATTAATCATATCTAGCTATCTATAACTACTATTTACATAAAAGAAGTGTGCATGTTAGTATTAATAGCCACTGACCAAGCATAGCATAATAATACCATGTTCATTTACGAAATCCGAATTATACATCAGCCGAAATTTTTTGTGATTACATATTATATTGTACAATGTTATTTCAGGATCTAACTAAAACAAAAAGTATAAAATGCTATACATGTAGTAGAATTTGATATAAAATAGCATGTTGGGTTTATCACTTTGCTGCCAAAATCGAGTTTTTCGATTTTATGCTAAATGTTGCAATCTGTTTCGTAATGAATCAGAATCATTAATCACAGAAACGAGCAGGAAGAAAAAAAACCTTGCTAAAATTCTAGATAAATAACAGAAGTTGAAAGGACACAGTGTTATGTTATTTCTACACTGTAATGTCTTATTTAGCACTTTTTGATTATGGTATGCACCAGTTGATATATAATCGAGCTATTATAACTACTATTCACATAAAAGCATGCATGTTAGTATTAACTGCCACATATCAAGCATATCATAATAATACTACACTCAAGAGCAAAACATTATGACCACCCCTACATTTTTGCAATGAACTCGCCCTGGATGACGGAAGGCATGTGATCAGGTGGAAGTGGTATTTAACTGGTATTAAGTGGTGGTATTAATCCATGCCAAAGCGGGTTGAAGCTGTGTTGCGCCAAAGGTGGGCCAACTTGTTAATGACAGGTGAATGTTTTGGCTCTTGAGTGTATGTTCATTTACGGCTCTTTACGTCGGCTAAAATTTTTTTATGACTACTATATAATGCTATTTGAGGATCTAACTGAAACAAAAAGTATAAAATGCTATACATGTAGTAGAATGTGATATAAAATAGCATATTGAGTTTACCACTTTGCTGCCAAAATCGATTTTTTTTTTTCGATTTTATGCTAATGCTGCAATTTGTTTCGTAATGAACCAGAATAATGCATCACAGAAACAAGACATGAAGAAAGAAAACCATCCTAAAATTCTGAGCTAAATAGAAGTTTAAAGAACACAATGTTATGTTATTTCTACACTGTAATATATTATTTAGCCCTTTTAAATATTTAATAATCATATAGAAGAGGACAAATATAATTACATCCACGGTTACAGTAGTAATAGAGTTTTGTCAACAAACTTCGAAGAGAATAGGAAAAAACGATATATTTAAAGTTTGGTGTGTGAAGTTCGATGTTTATAGCTTTTACGAAGAATATCTTTTAAATAGACAAAACATTTATAGAATTTTCTTTTGGATTTAGTTTTGTCTACAAAAAAAAAAAGTTACCACCTTATTAATAGTTGAAGTCATTTTTTACACAAATAATTGAACCTTGATCAGTAATCATTATCAGTATTGTTTCCTTTTTGTCAACTCATGACCCAATACTTGTGCTTATCGTTGTACCAGTACATGCTTGTCCTACTCATAATCCTATGCGCAACTAGAGTGCAGGCCTGTTTAGATTCAAATCTCATGGCGGAGTTTTACAATCATTTCTTTCTGAAACAACATCCGATGGTGATTGTGATATTATGTATAAGCGTCTCACATCAACAGTAAGACTGTAGACTGCATAATGGGAGTGTCCCGAGTTTCTCCCCATATGGCATGCAAATATGAAGGGGGGATGTCCTCCTGGAATGAACTAATCCCATCGCCTGTCGATGGGCTGTTCATGGTATGCATAAGTAGAACATGAGGGCCACGATGTTAAAAATAGAAATGTTTGCATTGATAGTGGAAACAAGGGTGCAATGCTCACTAGTGGGTGACATACTTTCCAATCACTTATTTGAAAAACTAGTAGCTTTGGTGGAGATCTTAGTCACATCGATCTTTCGATGTAACTGGTAGTTTTTTTTTTCTAAATGATACTTCTCTGGTCAATGGTCTTATTCTACTGGTAGGAGTTTCTTTTCAATACTACAGATTCAGGACAGTTATATCTAGAAGTTCTTCTTCACGTATCATCTTCTTGGATAATGCTGAATCTTTATTTTCATTGGAAAATGGAATAAGCTCGTTAGCTGTCCACCTTTAGCGAAAATTAATATCCCATTCATGACATAAGCATGTATTCGTGGCATAAGTTAATATTCCACTCTAATATTAAATAAACAATGTCAAACTGATTGCAAAAACAAGACCAAAATACCTATAAAAATTATTCATGTATATATATGTTAGTAATTATCGCAGATTTAATTAATCATAATTAAAGGATTATTGGACAAAACAAATTGTTCAGGACAAGAATCCGCTTGGAATATGTGAAAATTATCTCAGGAACCATACTTGTACAATGCATAATTTTCGAAAAAGGACAAAAAAAAAACGTTTCACACTGCATCCAATGCATGGAAAAGGAGATTTAAAAAGCCCTGTGTTGGTCCGGGTTAGAATAGCTCCACTGTAGCCCTTGCATGCCATAAAAGGTTACTAAAATGGGTACCCAGTGCTCTGGGGTATAACCGAGTGGGGTAAAGTCAGATTTCTCCCCTTTGGCTGCACCATATTTTTGTGCCGCAAAGTCAAGAATTAAAAGAAGCTGCATTTTTTTTTTTTTTTACCCTTTATCATAACAAGTGCGGGTTCGTGGACTTGTTCTAAAATGTTGCTGTCGACCAAGTGAGATAAGTAACAACAATAAAATGATAGTTGCATATGAAATGAGTTTTATATAGAACAACGACTCAAAATGACTACCGTGCGCATAGATGCATGCATTAGCACACCGTAAAAAGAAACTAAATGTATATGATCCAACAGCCTTGTGTCCAAAAACAAAGTGAAGGCTGCATAGCGTACAATAACTGAATCTCATTCTGTAGTAATTGCTAGTTCATCAGTCAACATGAACAAAATTCAAAGAGTCAGATGCAGATTATATGATATATAGCGGCAATACAACCGGAGACATGTAATCCATCCTACCGATGACATTGGCATCGGAAAACGACATGATGTATAGCAAAAGATGTACTACCTTTCAGATTGTAGTACATTGCCACTACACTGACGGATCATCGATAAAGTGCATGTAGCAATATTCACAAATGGGAAACGTTATTACTATGCAAAGATTACTGATTCAAGCAATGCGACTACAATGATCGCTGTTCATTTGCATAACAGATAAGTTCATATCATCCATCTCTTTTAAACTGCATGCCGTAGGAAGTCCGATTTTTATGTTTATTTTTATTTATTTAAATTCTTTTGTTTTTCGGCAGTCCAATAAAATTGCTTTTCCACTATCTGGATGCGACGTCACCAATTTTCTTTCGCACTTTGTCGAAAACTTCCTGTCTTAGACGTGTGGATCCTTGGACAACTTTTATACACTCAGAATGAGGATTCTCGCGCTGACAATTTATGCTGTAATTTATCCTGTAATATATCGCTTCATTTTGTAGTATTGCATACTGGTATACTAGGTTCATAAGGGAGAAATATGAAAGTGGGGCAAAATTTTTTCATAATTTTCTCGGAATACGTTGAACATTTTATATCGACAAGAACTCAGAGACATAGAAAAAATTAGAATATAATAAACATGTATAAAAAAAAAAAATAATGACGTCGTTATTTATGGCTACTCTTCTTAATAATAAATTTAGAATGTATTAATAAAGAATTATTGTATTTTTAAAGCTATTTCTCGGTGTTCTGGTGAACAGCAGATTGAGGGAACTTGATCTATAAACAGCAATACATGGAGCAGTATTATCATTATGTAATAAAAATAACAATTAATGGAACAGTATTAATATTAAGTAATGGGATCAATTCGTGGAGCAGTATTGTCATTATGCTTTTTTAATTACATCGAGGACTGGGTCATGTTGATCATGTCCCTGTGAGCAACCCAAAGTGGGCTGCACCGACGAACGCTGTTACTCATTTAGCACTTGAAGATACTCTACGGACGGGAGTAACACTACCCCCACAACGCTTTGCTATCATATTAGACGGGGACCTAAGGTTTAAAGTGGATTCTGAACCACTACAGACATCCATAGCACCGCCAGTCCTCGAACCTGAAACCTGTGACACCGAGCGCCAGACACTCGGCCGTCAGTCCCTCATAGTATTATTACCAAAAACAATTTATGGAGCATTATTTTTGCCAAATAATAAATAAACAATTCACGGAGCAGCATTATTATTTGGCATATATAAGCAATTCATGGAACATTATTATAACCAAGTAATATATAAACAATTCATGGACTAGCATTATTACCAAATAATATGTAAAGAATTCATGGAGCCTTTTATTTTGTTACCAAGTACCAAGTAGTATATAAACAATCCATGGAGCAGCATTATTACTCGGTATATATAATACTGCCAGACAAATTGGTGAATGTTACTTGATATAATATTACTTCCATAAATTTTTGTATATATTACTAATATATATTATCAATTATTGTATTATTATATTTAATTATTTTTTATTTTAATAATTTTTATATTTATTTATATAATTATTGTATTATTGTATTGTATTACAATAAAAATTATAAATACAATTTGAATATCGTATATAAACAATAGAAATTCCTTTGTACTTCAATAAAATTATGTTCTTAAAATATTAAAATTATATAAAATATTCAAATATTCAAAAAAAAAAATAATATATTTGATTAACTTGACATGTTATCATACTACATTTCATACTGAGATCCAAAATAATAGAAAATAACAAATGCTACACTTGTTATAAAAAATTTGACGTGATACTGCCGGTTTAACCACTTTATGACGGAGGGTTTTTAACATATGCAGAGTAAATGTTGAAATTTGTTTCATCGTGAATTAGCGTCATTCATCATATAGAAACAAGACAGGGAAGAAAAACATATGCAAAATTTAAGTGAGCGTTTGAAAGATTGTGAAGTTAACTTCCTTTTGCCCTTTCACAGATACTTTTTTACTTAATTTTATTGTTTAATATTTTAGATTTTGTTATGAGAAGGAAGAAAAAGTGAAACTTTTTTTTTTATTTCTGAATAAAATCGGATATAATTCATTTCGTCAGAATTGTTAACGATAGCAGAGTTAAGAGGAAATGGATAAAATTGCGTTTTTCTTCCTATTTTTTTATTAAAAAAATACTAAAAGAAGCACTTTAGTAAATTTAAAAATATTTATATTGATGACAGTTGATTTTGTATGCCTATTTTGGTGTGAAGTCATTTACCATTGGAACGACAGATATGTTATTCAGTAACAGATGACATCAAATGTCGTTAATCATACCAATAATTTATAACAGCATATACGCTGTTAATTATGCCAATGATTCATAACAGGATATATGCTGTTAATTATGCCAGTGGATTAATGTGAATTAACAACAGCATATATCTTCTGTTAATTATGCCAATGATTCATAACAACATACATGCTGTTAATAATACCAATGATTCTTAACAACATACATGCTGTTAATTATGTTAATGATTCTTAACAGCATATACGCTACTAATTATGCCTTAATGATTCATAACAATATATATGCTGTTAATTATGCCAATGATTCATAACAGCTGAAACGCCATTATTCATGGCAGTTGAAAATTTAACGTTACCCAAAGTGCATCATGGAAGGCTTGATCACCCTGTACACCTGTAACACCTTTGCAACGAACACATCAAAAGAAGGCATATGTAGACTCGCACTTTGAGTTCACTGGGCTAAGTGTTTTTCCCGACATATAAATAAAATTTCCATTCCGTCATTACTTGCCAAGTTCGAACCTGGCTTCCATGTTCTGTTGTTGCTTCTTATCCCACTTAGTGGACAGCTACATCTAGACCAAGTCCATGAATCCTTGGGGTCTCATGGAAGGAGGGAGGGGGGGACAGCTTCTGTTGTGAAGGTGCAACTAGGGAACCACCAACATGAAAATGTTACCAATCAGTTTATTCATTGGTTATACTCATACGCTGAAAGAGCAAAAGCCTTGAATAAAAGAAGATTCTTAGGTTGACATTTCAAGAGAATGTCCTTTGAGACAAGACTTCTTTAAGATGAAGTGGAAGGGAAATGGGAATCTTTAGTAGAATTTGGTGATGGCCATCATCCAGTGGTTTCATGGATCATATGCTATGAGCGCAAGTGACAAAGGAAGAGCCTTAGATTGACATAAGAGAATATTGTCTGGGTACAAGATTAAGTTTGAAGGCAAAGGGACATTTTTAATAGGATATCTGGAGATGACTATCGTCCAGTGGTTTTCATGGATCATGTCATATGACAGCAAGTGGTCTTGAACAAAGGAAGAGACTTAGATTGACATTTCAATAGAATATCCTTTGAGACAAGACTCCTTTAAGATGAAGTGGAAGGGAATTTGGTGATGGTCATCGTCCAGTGGTTTCATGGATCATATGCTATGAGAGAGCAAGTAGCATTGAACAAAGGAAGATCCTTAAATTGACATTTCAAGAGAATATTTTTAGTACAAGATGAAGTGGAAGGGAAAGGACACTTTTGTAGGACATCTGGTGGTGGTCATCGTCCAATGGTTTCATGGATCATGTGCTATGAGAACAAATGGCATTGAACAAAGGAAAGAGTCTTAGATGGGCATTTCAAGAGAATATTCTCTAGTACAAGAGGAAGTGGAAGGGAAAGGGAAAATTTTGGTGATGGCCATCATCCAGTGGTTTCATGAATCATTTCCTATGAGAGAGCAAGTGGCATTGAATAAATGAAGAGCATTAGATTTGATATTTCAAGAGAATATTCTCTGGGACAAGATGAAGTGTGAAGGGAAAAGGACATTTTAAATAGGATATCTGGTGGTGCCCATCGTCCAGTGGTTTCATGGATCATATGCTATGAGAGCAAGTGGCATTGGTAAAAAAAATTTCACTTTAAAACTTTCAAAAGTGTTGTCCATGACAAAAACAATGAAAGGAAGCAAAACGATACTGCAACAATGGCTGAAAGAATTTCCTTCTAGGTCAATGTTTGATCGTTAGGAAGTGTCAGAAGCGAGAGTGGAGGCCTGATGTGTTTCTGTCTGTTCGAATGCACGTGAAGTTAATTAAAGAAATGCGTCCCCCAGACGAGTTATGTCTTGAAACATTACATGACTGTTTCCGATTCACTGGCCACAGTTCGGAAAGACTTGTCCATGGCTGTATCTCATATGAAGAGGTTCTTTTTTTTTCTTCAGCCTAATTTACTTGCTGCTGTTTCTTTTTTTCTCACTTTTTTTTTTTTTTTGATAAAGTTGAATAGCCTTAGTATCGCTTTCGTCTACTTGAATCGAATTTAAAGTGCAGCACCATTCTTAAGTTTTGTTATTGATACAACTACTAATTAGCTATTTCCTCGAGTCATTAATGTGTCAATCATTTTCTTTTTCCCAGTGTGAGGACTTACACGCCCAGTACCATGGCCATATATGCGCTTTGTTGGTAGCTTTGTAGAGGTGAATATCACTTCCACGTTCAATGCCATCTCTTGGATTGGGATATAATGCTTTGTGTGAGGACTTTCTAGAGTAACTACTGAGCATTTTGTGTATCGTAATCATCGATTACAATCATCACCGATATTTACTTGTTTATCAAAGCAGTAACTGCAACGCACGCTATCAGAGCTTATCGAATTTTTGTCTGTTTGGTTTTGTTTGTTGCTCTAGAGTTATTTTGTGCACACTTTAGGCTGATTAGGCCGGGACTTACAGTTTAACGGGGATTCCGAACCACTCACAAAGATCCATGCCAACCCCTGAATTCGAACCTGAAGCCTGTGGTACCAAAGACCACAGAGCTAGCCAATTGGCCATCAGCCGCGCATGCCTATGGAGACAATAGAAATATAACCAATATAAACCACTGAATAGGCGGTTTATGTTGAATAAACCCATAAATATCAACGTATACGACTATTAAGGGCGCACACAAAGTACTATTATGCCCCAAGACCAATTATCATTTTTCTCAAAAACTCTTGATTTATTCTTCAAAATTTATTTCATCGCCTTCAAAGTAATCCCCTCCGGACACAATGCCCTTTGCCACTTTTTCTAATCCTCAATGCATGCTAAAAAGTCATCAGCAGGGGATGGCCTTCAAACGCGCGGCGATTCACGTTGAATCGCTTCAGTCGAATCAAACCGGTGTCCCAAGAGTGGTCTTTTGAGTTTAGGAATAGCCAGAAGTCGCAGGGGTGAATGCGATGGTTTTGGAAACGATTTGGGTTTCATTTTAGGCGAAAAAGTCACGAAGAATCAATGTAGTGTGAGTTGGCGCTTATTTGCACCAATCGAATTTGACGCGTTCCAATGGTCCAAATGGAATGGACCGATCCTTTTGAAATTCCAACATCATCAGCAAGGTCTCTAATTGTAAATCGACGGTTTGCAAACACCAAATCTTTAATTTTTTAGACATGAGCTTCGTCGGTTGAAGATTATGGTAGACCAGAGGGCTCTTCGTCTTCAACGCGTTCTCTGCCTTCTTTGAACTGTTTATACCACTTCGAAACATTTCTTTCCGATATAGGAATGCTCACCGAAAGTCTTCTGCCACACTATATTCTGTTTCGCAAACAAAATTTAAAGCAACTTCTTTTTGCTCAATTAATTCAGACATTTTAAAAATCGCCGGAATCAGTTTTAGCGTCTCTCAAAGCCTAGTGTATCTCAAACATGAATGAATATTTTGACGTCAAATTTCAAGGACAGTTCCAGCAACCTAAAAAGAAAGAAAAAAAAATGAAATTCCATATGGTCCGGGAATTTTAAATTGAAAATTGGTCTTACTTTTCGGACACAGTAGTAAACCCATAAAGAACACTGCATAGAAGTGATTTCCACAAAATAAAATATACGGAAATTTAATTCTAAATCTTAAAAAAAAAAAAAAAGAATTGTCCTTATATAATCTCTAGATTTCATATGAAAAAAAAATCTTCTTTATACTTCATTGCATAATGTAAGTTCCGTTTAACTTAATTTAAAAAATAAATTGCACTATATTTTTATTAGACCATGGCTGCCTTTTTCTGAAAACTTTTTGTTCTTAAACGAGGTTAAATTCCCAACTATTTTGCCCCCTAGCTTTAAAATACAATAAAAAGTCTTTTAAACTCGTTCAATATTTTTGGAGCAATTTATTCGTCAACATAAAGTAAGAATTTAACAAAAAAATAAATAAATAAAACTTAGAATCAATATTTATTTAAACTTCCATTCTAGGGCAACTCTTGGAAAAGAATTTTGTAAAATTGGATTTTTATTTTATTCCATTCCTGAATAGAACTCCACGTAAAAAAAAAAAATGAACAAACTCATTTAATTATATTTACTTTTAAAAATGATAAGCAATGTTTCAGTTATTTTTTAATTGTTTTAAACAAAATTATTGTATTTCGAAAAATTATTTCAATAGATTATTATTTTCTCATGAAAAATAAACTATCAGTGCTTTTAAAATAAATAAGAGTTCGTTAAAAATAAAGTTTTTAATTAAAATTTAACGAAAACAATTAATTTTCATTTATTTCAGTATTTTTTAATTAAAAAGTGGTTCACGTCTGTTATCGTTTTGCATTTTTAATCAACTACATAATGCTGGAAAACACTAAAACAATTATTTTACATAATTGTTTCAGTGTTTGCTTTTATTATAGAAATGAAATGAAAACATCTAAGTCTAAATATAATTATAAAATTAGCTTTTTTTAATTAAACTTAAAATAAAATTTAATTTACTTTAAATTTATACAATAAGCCTACAATTAAAAGACTAACATTTTTTAAAGCAAATCAAATGCGAACCAAATATAATTAATTTTAAAACGACAAACAGCGTACATCTTAAAATAAACAAACAACATTCTTAAAATAAATTAACAGTTATTTGTGTCATCCAAGTATGCTAACTAAACATTTGTCAGTTGGGAAATGAGAGGGAGGCTATTTATTTTTTTCTGTATTTTTAGTGTATTCAAGATCTATGTTCCATTTCTAACCAAGTTGTGTAATGTATTTATTTTTATCTAATTGATAAACTTAAATTATGTTAACCCTTATTTAAAATACTCAAATTAAAATATTAATACACCCATATATATATATATATCAGGTTACAGGGATTTCCTGGATAACATGCTTCATATCCAGTTTTTGTGTGGTTTGTATTCTTTTTTACCTACCGTTTGCATTTGGCTAATGATTTTCAGTTTCGTTGATGCAAAGTACACACATTTCGGAGCTAGAACAATTCATTTTTTTAAGTGAGATAGAGAGATGAGCATCCGGAATTTTGTATTATGAATATATACATATATACATATATACATATATATATATAGGGTGCGCAGAAGATCTACCTCCCGTGGTGCACCTGGTAACACTTTTTAGTGGCTAAAAGATCTGCAACTTGGCATTATTGTTAGATTAATGAACTCTGTTTCAGCATGTTTTGTTGTATTTGTTGTTGCTGTTGTTGTTGTATGTTTTTTTGGTTTTTTTTTCGTTGTTCTTATTTTGCTGTAATAATGTGTTCATAATCTGCCATTGGAAATATATATAGATATATATACTTTTTCTTCAAGGGCGCAATGGGTCCCCATGATGGGCCAAGGATAGATGTTTTCTTTTTTACAAGGTAGGTTTTCCAGCCCTGTGCTCTTCAGTCATATTAGACCGGGACCTACAGTTTAAAGTGGATTCGAACCACTACAACCCTCCATGGTTCCGTAGGGACTCGAATTTGAAATCTATGTCACCGAGCGCCAAAACACTGGTCAAATATATATATATTCGTGTCCAGTAAAGAAATAAAGTCAAATATCAAAAAATATATTATTGTAAATTTCATATAAATAATCAATATTCCATTTTCTAAAATAAAAAATCATTATACACTCCTTCAAATATTTTTCTAATGTCCAATAAGACTCAGGCTGAAATTTTTATGCTACATCACACACGAAATCCACAGTACGTTGCATGAAAAATTTGAAACCATTACAGACATTTCAAACTCTATTTCACGGTGGGGTGAAGGGGGAGGTGCGATGATGATGATGATGATGATCAGACAGCTGTTGGCCCTACAGGGGCCCAGGTACGGCGGGGAAGGGGTTAGCAAACTTCTGGCAGACGAGAACAGGGAGGAAAAGAGAAAGGAAGAGATGTAGAAGAGTCATCTCTTGCGTAGTCATGGCAACAGTTTCGTCCGGTTGAAGATTTGCGTAACATGGGGATGGGGGCACCATGGAATCGGCGGGTAGTAATTTGTAGTAATTTAGAATCCACTGAATCACTTTATATATAAATATGTATAGTGATTCAGGGCTTTCTGATTCCATGTAGTATATTATCACGGAGAAAAATGCTCCTTTCCTTGAAGAATTTTCAGAGTCAGTAGTCAAATATTTACAAGTAGTCATCTGTAAACAATTAATCTGTCATTTCGAGATAAACGCTGTCAAAATCGCCATCAAATCTCTTTCTTTTGTGAGCAATGACTACGTCTTTCAACCGCAGCAGATTAGAACAATTCATCTTGTGCAAGTTAGCTGCCAGCATTACTACTAAGCTGGTTAAACGACAATTCGATCAATAACCAAAAAACAGTTTCTTCTTTTTGGTTAATGCAAATTGTGATGTACTGTGTTCGAAAAGTAAGACCAATTTTTAATTTAAAATTCTCAGGTCTTATGGAATTTCAATTTTTTTCTTTTTTTTTTTTTTTTTTTTCTTTTAGGTTGCTGGCACTGACCTTGACATCTGTGTGAAATATAACGTCAAAGTATTCATTAGTGTTTGAGTTACGCTTGGCTTTGTGAGACGCTAAAACTGATTCCGGCGATTTTTGAAATGTCTGAATTATTTGAGCAAGAACCAATTGAGGAAACATATAGAATGTTGCAGAAGGCATTCGGTGAGTATTCCTATATTGGAAAGAAATGTTTAAAAGTAGTATAAATAGTTTAAAGAAGGCAGAGAACGCGTTGAAGACAAAGATCCTTTCGGTCGACCACCGACCTCAACCGACGAAGCTCACGTCCAAAAATTAAAGTTTTGGTGCTTGCAAACCGTCGATTTACAATTTGAGACCTTGCTGATGATGTTGGAATTTCAAAAGGATCGCATCAAATCTAGATGGTACCGAAAACACTGAATGCGCCGAGTGATTAACACTCTGGCGCTTTGTGCTACTGGCTTTGGGTTCGGGTCCATGGATGTTTGTAATGATTCGGAATCCATTTTATACCATCGGTCCCGGTATAATATGGCTGTTAGGCGTAGGGATGACAACCCAAACCCGTAAGAAGAAAAACATCTCGTCTCTCAAATCTGCCAGTAGGCAAAAGACGTTGGCCGATTAGGATGTGTTGCGCTAATGAAGAAGAAGAATTATAATTTTCCGTATAATTTGCTTGCATACTCATGACTAAAAAATATCCTTTTAAAAATAATTTTCTCAAATAATAATCACAACTTTATTTAAGCATCCGTCAAGGGATTATCAAATTGATTTTTATGAAAAAAAGCGTTCACTAATTAATTTTGAAGTAATATTGTAATGGTGAAAGGTGTCTGGAGGTCAGCTCATTCGTTTCTGAACTGAAGGAGCTGGGTTCGAATCTACGCAGTGTATACGCATTGAAAACAAAATAACAAAACAAGAATAAGCGTGGTCATGGTAGAGATTATACATATTATATTTATTACATGGCGAACTGTTTTGAAAGAATAATACGTAAATTAATTGTACATTACATCGTTACAATAAACTATGCATTACATCAACACACACACACACACACACACACACATATATATATATATATATATATATATATATATATATATATATATATAACGAAAAAATGATATAAATTCCATTTGTGACAACCTGGTGTGCTACTATCTATTACTTCAATACCAATCCAATAGGAATTTTTCCCTGAATATATTCAATCAATCAAAATTTTTAACTCGAAAATGACAACAATTTTAAATGAATTAATATTTATATACGATATGGAGAAATTTAATTATTTTTTAGATTCTGGATTGACCTTATATCAATTGCTGCTGATATGGGGAATTTTGAAAGAGATTATACTATACACAGAAGCACTTTCTTCCTGTAAGATTAAGTTTGGTTTCCACCGAATATTAAAATCAGCCGTTAGCTAATCGGAATACTGAACTGCATCCGTCAAAGGGATTATCAAATTGATTTTTTTTATGAAAAAAAAAGCGTTCACTAATTAATTTTGAAGTAATATTGTAATGGTGAAAAGTGTCTAGGAGGTCAGCTCATTCGTTTCTGAACTGAAGGAGCTGGGTTCGAATCTACGCAGTGTATACGCATTGAAAACAAAATAACAAAACAAGAATAAGCGTGGTCATGGTAGAGATTATACATATTATATTTATTACATGGCGAACTGTTTTGAAAGAATAATACGTAAATTAATTGTACATTACATCGTTACAATAAACTATGCATTACATCAACACACACACACACACATATATATATATATATATATATATATATAACGAAAAAAATGATATAAATTCTATTTGTGACAACCTGGTGTGCTACTATCTATTACTTCAATACCAATCCAATAGGAATTTTCCCTGAATATATTCAATCAATCAAAATTTTAACTCGAAAATGACAACAATTTTAAATGAATTAATATTTATATACGATATGGAGAAATTTAATTATTTTTTAGATTCTGGATTGACCTTACATCAATTGCTGCTGATATGGGGAATTTTGAAAGAGATTATACTATACACAGAAGCACTGTCTTCCTGTAAGATTAAGTTTGGTTTCCACCGAATATTAAAATCAGCCGTTAGCTAATCGGAATACTGAATGGTTAGAATACTAGCCTTTATAAGTATAACGGTAAAAAGTATAATATTAAATATATATAGCATAATAGTATGTATATAAGTAGTAAAATAGTCGAAAGAGATTATATTATATAAGCAAGCATTGTTTTCCTGTAAGATTTAAGTTGGGTTTCCACCGAATATTAAAATCAGCCGTCAGCCTATCGAAAGGCTAAAGCCATTTAGTATTCCGATTGGCTGATGGCTGATTTCGATTCCTAAAGCCATTTAGTATTCCAGCCTTTATAAATATAATAGTCTCGCAGGATCACACATTTACAGATAGTTGTGGGTATGGTTGTTCGGTCCCTGACGGTAGAACGCCACAGCGCCAATCAGACTTCTCATCCACATCATTCTCAAACTATATAGGGGCAACTCAGCTCAAACACAGTGATGTGGTGTGGGGTAGTAGTAATGGTATGGTTGTCCCCCCCA
The DNA here is from genome assembly GCA_021605095.1 of Caerostris extrusa. NCBI lineage: Eukaryota > Metazoa > Arthropoda > Arachnida > Araneae > Araneidae > Caerostris > Caerostris extrusa. The sequence continues at coordinate 25,756 of BPLR01014609.1, forward strand.
TTTACGTGGCATGAAGGATAAAAAACACAAATCCCCAACTAAGCGATTTGACTACAAATATGAAACAATCTGTCATAATCGCCAACGGGTGTAGACGTTTTTGTAAATATTCATGGTATGAGCAGCATTCAAACTGTCATCCATTCACAAACTAATTGTATGTAAGCTCTTGGGCCGCAAGTATAGAAACAATTGCAAAAATAAAAACAATTTGATTAACTTTACTCGGTGAATATACCATTGATGTCCTTTACGTTATCATTGCACATCTTCAGTCATTATTAATTGAAATTCTGCATGCATTCAGTCTATGTGCATTAAAAATACAATCAGATAGCTTGTGTATTGATGCATTTTTTTATTTACTATCTTGTTTGATTCAAAAAAAAAAAAATTAAAAAAAAAGCACTCAAAAAATAATTTTAATAAAACATTTGATTTGCATCAAAGATACACAAAACCCTCAGGCCAAAACTAAAAAGAAATTGATCGCTACTTCGTACCTTATCGGCTTACAACGATCAGTACTCAACATTAAATAAAAAATGGCAAAATTAAATGAAGCATAATGGTTCAACAAAACACTGTTCCTATAAATCTGCTTTAACACTTAACAATTTCGCAGCCACAAAGTAGTGCGGCAAAAATCCCATAGTTATTCATTACGTCCGTTTTACCTCCAGGAGTAATCTTTCATCAACCACCATATTAAATTCCAAACGATTGTTCTATGAGAATCCTCCCTGCACGTGAAACCTCCTGACCAAAGGGAAAAAGGAAGTGGCAAGAAATGCGACACCCTCCTTTGATGTAAACCGCGTCGAAAGTCACGGTTTGCAGTCAGGGGGATGGCACAGAGACAGCCAACCATAAAGTAATGAAGGCCTGCTCTTGAATTTTAAATTTACATTCTCTGGTTGAAGCTCAGCTATTTAAAGCACGCAGCGGTACTAACTGGTGTCTGGAGATAATTGATGAATTCTTCGTTACGCAAAGAGTTCTCTTGTAATGCAAATCTTGAGGAATGAAAAAAAAGAAAAAAAAAAAAAAAAAGGGTTAATGTGATTTGAACGAGACAGAAATCGAGATGAAAGAAAGCAGTTGTAATCAGTTTACGAAAATTCGTATCATTAGCAAGAAGGAAGATATCGATATTGGCCCAAAATCTGTTTGCTAATAATTTTTATCGCTAAATCTAAAGACGTATGAATTAAGGTATTAAAATATTAAAACAAATTTTCAATTTGAGAAAAGACCTGGTTGTGTATATGGCATTTATAATGGAATTTTTTTTTTTAATCTTATCCGTTAGAGCATCATAGAAGCAGAAAGCTGAATGATCAGTAATCCAAGTTGTATAAATAGGTTATCCATGTTAATAAACTACAACCCACAACATGGTAAACACGTGTGGGCTTTGAAAAAAAAAGCGTTGTCAATATTCCTGTAAATGTCCTACGTTGTCATTATTCTCTATTGTTTTCAATTTCAGAACGTTGTCTTTATTCTTTGATTGTCCTACGTTGTCATTATTTCTTTGGTGGTGGTTTTCAACTTCAGAAAGTAGTTTGATCTAAAATTTGCCCCTCTCCTTACAGAATAATCAGATTGAAATGACATCATATGTCGGAATTTTTCCAACCATTGGGACCCTAAATTTCCAGTCGATAAACCCTCAATTGGTTAGGGGTATATCTAATCTTAAAAAGCCCAGAATTAATAACTTTATTGTACCACCATCTATCGGTATACCAAGTAAATAAAACACGCCTTTAAAAGAGTGACCCCCCAAAATGTGGATAGTTTTTAATCGTGATATAAATATGGGCACCATTAAATTTCAGTTTTAGAAAAGACTAACTGATTTTTGTATGGCATTTATAATGGAAAAAGTCTTTTAATCCTGTATGTCAGAGCATCACAGAAGCAGAAAGATGAATGATCAGTATTCCGTGTTGTATAAATAGGCATACAAAATAACAAATAAACTACAACACACAAAATGGTGAAAAAGTGGGGACTTTAACAAAAGACTTTGTCATTATCCCTTTAGTGCTTGTTTTTAACTTCAGAAAGTAGTTTGATCGGAAATTTGTCTCTCTCCATACAGAATAATCAGATTGAAATGACATCATATGCCGGAATTTTTCTAACCATTGGGACTCTACAGTTCCAATCGATAAACACTCGACTGGTTAGGTGTGTATCCAGTCTTGGAAAGCCAAGAATGACTGAAGTCATTCTGTATCACCATCTATCAATAACACATCACTCAATAAGTCTCCGGTCTAACACATGCCCGACTGTGAGTCTTGCAAGTCTCTCTGAGTTGCATGAGTCTATCTGTGAGGCATCACTATTGAGAGACTGGTCTTGATAGAAATCAAGAAAGAAACGTGCTCTTTCACCAGGACAATGCCCCGTGCCACAACTCAATGAAAATTATGGTTAAATTGAATGAATTACTCTTCGAATTTCTCCTCCACCCACCGTAATATTCAGATCTATCCCCCAGCGACTATTGAACAAACACCCCCTTAGAAAGCTTCTGGGGGTTCACATCCACCTCAAATCTCTTTGATCACAACTTTTCTGTCTTATAGATTTATCGTTTTAATCCTCGGAGACGAAAACTGTGGTTCGTTTTCTCCTACGGTGTCTCAAACCAAGCTCCCTCAATTCAAAAACTTAACAGACTATCCCAATACAGGAAATTAAAAATTGATCGACAAACTTAAGACATGCGCAGCTGATGATAAACGCGTGCAGCTAGCTTGCTGGAAAAGCTCAAATTTGAATTCACTGGCAGGTTCTCCATTCGAGCATTGTAACTGTGCTTCTTCCTACGCACTGCAAGAGCGCCCTCTGTGGCGTTCGGGAGAAATGGCTAGTGGGCATCGAGACTCTCATCCCAGAGGAGGACAGCACAATAGGCGCTGCCTCAGAGACGTTTAGTTTACAACCTCTCATTCCGAGAGGAAATATTTTTATTTTTGGCTTAGCACTGGAATCCATTCACGAATCTTCAATTAGATGTCTTTAAATCTGTTACATGTTGTATGTTTTAATTGTATGTGTATGCGGTGTTTGTGCGCGTGTAATTAAAGCTGTGAGTTCTCAAACCTGTGTCTCAAGTCTCAATCCAACCACGCAGAGTTACAATCCAGCCGCACAAACAACGACTACACTACAGCATATTACATGGCTGTTATTATAGCGTGTGTAATCGTTTTGACAATCAGACTGCCTGATGGAAGTTTTTCGGGTTTCCCCCATATGACCTGCCATTCGAAGTAGTTATCCATTACAAAAAGTCCTCAAAAAAGCAACTTCCTCCCTTCAAATCCAGTCAATAGGTTGCTTGTTCCTTAAGTGGAACACAAGTCGTACAAAAATATTTTTTTAATAAAGTTAACAGAATTACTAAAAGACGGGATAATCATCGTTTATTGCATAGGAAGACGGGTGAAAAAAACCAAATATTAAATATAAAAAAGTTTAAACCTAGATAAACCGATTATAACCGAATAAAACAGAGATTAAATATAAATAAGTTCATACAGTTCTTGTGCAAGATTGAAGCCAAGACTACTAAATATTCTATCAATATGACCAGACATATATTTACGAATTCATTGAGTGTGTCATGAGATTCGTTCACTGATAATTCAATAATTGCTTTTAAAACGAATACATTTTTTTCCTGTTATATCCACGTGCATCTAACGTCTAGTATATTATATCGTATGAGGATACAGGAGCATAAAATGCATATCATCTTTAACAACCAACTGATTGCAAATTTATCCACGTGTGTAGTAAACTTGAAATCCAATAAATTTTATTCAATTATTAGTTGCTTACAGTTATTTCCATATGCAATGTCTATTCTATTCACGAAATTAAGATCGAATCTTTAGTTTTCCTTGTGTCTGGGAATGAAATATTTATTGTTTTTAATGATGACTGCTTTGTTTTCCATGAATCATTAAGAATGAGTCATAATTTGATTTAAAAACTTTTGTTTTTTTGTCCTAAATATTTTGTTTCTCGTTATATATAACACAGAAAGTATCTGCTTCTTAAAAATTAAAATCAAATAATTAATAAATAATTTTCACAACATAAAAAAGAATTTTTCTTTGCAATTTATTTGCTTTATAATTTGGGATTTTTTTTTTTTTTTTTTAATACAAAAACGTAAAAATCTTTGTAAAGCAGCTACCTGTTCTAATTCTATTTCAAACTGACAAGGGCAAAACAATTGGAAGAAATTCGTTTCTAACAAAGATTCGAATAAAAAATTTTGCTTCTTGGTGAATTAACTTCCTTACAATTCAAAGAAAGAGCCCAACTTGTGGTTCAGCGGTAATGTAAGCTTCTAGAGTGATGTGCAGCCTGATGGTCAATTGGCTAGATATCTGGCCGTGGTGGCATGGATGTTTTTTAGTGGTTCGGAATCCTCTTTAAAACTGTAGGTCACAGTCTTTAGCCTAAAGTGTGCATCGTATAGCGACAAAACAACCAAATCTAAAGAGCTATAGATGATTTTTTTTTTTTTCTACATTTTTTATTGTACCCATTTATGACGTCTATTGCAGTCCCTACTTTAAAAAATAAGGAGGCTGGCGATGGAGATAATGTGCCTTAATGTTTCATATTGACAGTCAGGCTGTCTAGGGGGAGTTTCCGTGTTTTCTTCCATTTGGAATATAATAAGGAGCAGTTACTTTTTAAAGTGTTCCAGGTGTAAGATGTTCTCCTCTTATCACCCGTGGTAGGGAAGAAAATATCATCTAGCAATTATAGCAACTGTCATTTTTTTTTTCTGCATTTTCATTTTAGTTATGTATCGTGTTTAGGCCTTCTTACAGCATGCTAAAATTTATTAGAATATTCAGGCAATATGGCGGGCATTATTCTCGAATTTTTAGCACTTTGATCTGATATCTATCGCCACTTAAATGGAAAATATGCAACAGATTCAAAATTATTCAGGGTGCACAAAATTATTTCTATTTCTGGCCCTACACGAGATCGGTAATGCGTAACGGATTTTAAACTTCCATTCCATTCTAAAATTTAAAAATTTAATTTATTTAAATATATCCAATTTTCCCCATTTTACGACAGATTTGTTTTAAAATGTTAAGCATTCTGACTGGAGATTAGTTTGTTATTAAAATGGTAGATATACAACAGATTCAGTGGTATTTCTGATGCACCAGAGGTTCCTGCTCTATTGTATCCCCGCTTTGTTATCACATTTTGGAATGAACAACAGTGGTGCACCATGAATCCAATAAGAGAAATTTACAAGGGGCTTCGATTGTTGACGAACGAAGCTCTTCCAATTTGTATACTATCCTCAAAGTGGAATTTGTGGGTTTGCACCATCCTCTTTGAATCCAATAAGGAAATTTACAAGGGGCTTCGATTGTTGAGTTCCGTACCAAGCTCTTCCAAGTACAAAGCCCAACTTGCCGTATACTATCCTCAAGAATTGAACGCGTAATTGAACTCTCCTCTTTAAACCAATGAGAGAACGTTCAACTGGCTTCGATTGTCGAGTTACGAACCAAGCTCTCCCAAGTCCAAAGCCCAACTTGCTATGTACTATCCTTAAGAGTGAAATTTGTGGGTTTGAACCCTCCTTTTTGAATCCAATCAGAGAACTCTGAATTGGCTTCTATTTTCGAGTTCCGAACAAAGTTCACCCAAGTCCAAAGCCCAACTTTTTATGTACCATCTTCAAGAGTGGTTCGGTTTGGACCCTGCTCTTCCAATCCAATGAGAGATTTTTCTGCCGTCTTCAATTGTAGAATTCCGAACCAAGTTCTCCCAAGACAAGTTCAACATATTATGTACCATCTCAAGAGTGGAATTAGACGGTTTGTACCCTCCTCTTTGAATCCAATAAGAGAACTTTCAAAGCGGCTTCGATTGTTGAATTCCGAACCAAGCTCTTCGAAATACAAAGCCCAACTTACTATGTACCATCCCAAGAGTGGAATTAGAGGGTTTGCACACTCCTCTTAAAATCTAATGAGAGAATGTCTAATTGGCTTCGATTGTCGAGTTTCGAATTAAGCAATCAAAAGGGCCAAAACCCAATTATGTACCATCCTCAAGAGTGAAATTTAGGAAATTGCATCCTCTTTTCGAATCCAATGAGAGAACTTCTTCCTACCAGCCTCTATCGTCGAATTTCAAATCAAACTCACCCAAGTCTAAAGCCCAACTTACTACGTACCATCATCAAGAGTGGTTGGGTTTTGCACCCTCTTCTTCGAATCCAATGAGAGAACTTTTTACAGTTTCAATTGTCGAATTTCAGAACCAAGTTCTCCAAAGTCTAAAAGCCAACTTGCTATGTACCAAACAGTTCTGCCCTTTTCTTCATATAGTTAATAAACTAAATTTTCAGTATGTATTATCGATGAATGTTGGCAAACGAATGTTACATTTTCATTTTTTGTTAATTCCATTTACAATCCTATCCTAAGTAATAAAAAAAAAGTTTAAAGGGCAATGTTTTTCGCTAGAAGTTTGAAATGTAAATTGTGAAACGTTTTAAAAATTTAATTGAACCAGATAATTATTACGGAGAAATTTTGTATTGATTAAAATTTAACATATTTTATCTAATACTCCATTTAAAATATATTATTCTTTGTTTAAAAAAAGTTTACTTTCTTTCATTCAATAATTTTTGTAATGTAATCCAGCTTTTCTTCTGTTTTTATAGTACAGCACGAATATAGAGCAAATCCATGTAGGCTGACAATTTTTATGAACATAAAGTGTTTGTTATTACTACCTCCACTATTATTTAAACGAAAAATTCATTTTCCTTTCTCTTTGTAAAAATGTTGCAGCAAATTCAGTGTCAATGTACTAGAAGAAAAACCTACCGATTCTCATAGGTGTCTAAGATACTAAAAGGTCAAAGTTCATCGTTTGTATGGTAACATTGTATTATGTTCTGACAAGCAATGCGTAAAGCGTTTTATTTGTCAAATCCATACTTTTTTAATTCGTGGTTCTTTCTTTCTTGTTGTTATATTGGTGAACGTAACCAGTGGTGTATAGCCCCACCAACTTTTTTGTCTTTTTCTGGTTTTTTTTATTATTAAAAACTTTTTCATTTTATGTGTTTTTGTAAAAACATGCAGTGTTAAATGCCATTTTGCTGCAATACCTATGTACAGGGTTAAGGAAATGGTTAAGATGGCAGGAATTAATATTTAAATTGTTACTACTGTTAATCTGATTAAGTTAACTTGAATCGGAAAAATATCAGCATTGTTCATTTTGCACTGGCAATTTACTGCTTTCACTTACAGATATTTTATTAATATGTAATTTAAAAATTATTAAGTAGTAAGATTTTGAAGAATCTGATGTTTTCGTGAAGAAATCGTTTATTTCGCTATTTAAACTTATAAATTCTTGTTATTAGCTTAAGCAAAGCTTGCTAGGGTTCTACATCAGAATAATTAGTGTAGAATGTTCTAATTTAGTGAAGAGTAGTAGATAGAAATAGTAGAAGTGTTAATTTAGTGTAGAATAATAGATAGAATAGGTAAGAAGTAGCTGTTTTATTTACACATAAATCAAGATTCCATCTTACTAGTCTTTGCTACTTCTTTATAATGAAGACTACCACTTCGTAGCTTCAGCATTGTTTTTTAGGACAGTATAAAAGATTTAACACAAATTTCAATTAACAGTCCCGAATTTTCGTAGCATATTTAAAAAACCAAAGTAACTTAATAATAATTTTCGACTATAAATGTGAAATTCTAGGTCGCAATCATCATGATATTTATTCGTTTATGAAAGTAGTGACTGTGATAACTATTACTAGAGTAGATAGATTCCATCACTTACAATTTAGTGAGAGCGCAATCCTACTAACCAAAGTAAAACATATGTTTATATGCTTTATTTTATGCTTTATTTTATGCTTTTTTTTTTTTTATATATGTACTATACATAAAAATATAACCGAGCTTGCGTCTTAAAAGTAACATGCACGAGTAAAGCATGTGTTTTAAATGTAAGCATACATTTAAAAATAACTTCTGACTGAATAGCCTATTAACATATATAACCGTTTTGCATTCCACGTAATTAATTTAAAAGATAAATTTTGTTGAATATATACAACATAATAGACGATTGTTAAGTAAGAATTAAAAATAAAAATCAAAGAAATAAATAATAAATGACTCATTATACACCTCAAACTATTTTGGGGTGTATATAATAAGTCATTAATCTTTTACTCGATTAAGTCATATAATATTGAAAATTTGATATTTAGTAATTAAAACTAAAAATCAAAAACATAAATGATTCATTATACTCCTCAAAATAGTTTGAGGTGTATAATGAGTAGTAATATTTTACTCGATTAAGTCACTTAATTAAAAATTTGCTACTTAATAATTGAAAATAAAAATCAAAAGAAATAAATGTCTCATTATACACTTCAAAATAGTTTGAGATGTATAATGAGTCATTAATATTTTATTCGATTAAGACGCATAATAATTAAAAATTTGATGCTTAATAATTAAAAATAAAAATTAATAACTCATTATGCCCCTCAAACTATTTTGAGGCGTATAGTGAGTCATTAATCTTTTACTCGATTGAATCATTCGCAACTGCAAATAATTAACCTAATATCAACGTAATTGTGAGTGGACATCTCATTTCCACTTTATTAATTGAAAAGAATTTTAAAATCTTTCGAAAACTATATTATTAAAGCATTACATTTGAAACGAATAAAAAATAAATAAATAAAACAGCAATATTAATTATACAAAATCTGAATCATACATGATTATTCCATTAATTCTGTTTACATTAATTAGAATATATATATATTTTTTTAATATTTGCCATGCACTACATACAGCTATAAAGCAGCCAAAGAAAAAAAGTTTTTACGCTTAAAAACAACAAACGCAAACACAAATCATTTGCTTTGTTTATTTCAGATTTAAAAGCATATAAAGCAAAGTATGAGGAAATTAAATTTAGAATTTAACTTTTATTGAAAAATATTCAAACTCCAAAATAACTAAAAAAGAATCCAAAAAAATTTAGATAAGTATCTGTTTTCATGTCAAGAAGTATTTTCGAATCTTTAGTCACGAACATCATGTAAGAACAAAATCTTCAGACCTCAAAAAGATTCGAAAATTGACTTAAATTCGAACAAATCATCTTCTTCATTGGAGTTAAAATGCGTGAGAACAAATTCTTCACAAACAAAAACATCAAAAATCCCATCATCTATTCTAAAACAAAATGGTTTAGAGTCGAAATAAATACATAAAAGCATTCTAAAGTTTTCGGAACAGGATTCCAGACACCGACACACATGACTAGTTCGCCATTTTGTGCAGCCAGCGTTTCATTTCAACTCGTTCACTGGCAGATTTTTTCACCTCGATTCTTTCTCAAAAGATGGCGCGATAATACATCCACGGTGCGAGAGATAAACCACTTTGTTTAATGGCCGCTACTTACCTTACTAATTCCCAACTTTTTTCGATTATTTTCTGCGGTTATTTTTCGACATTGATACTGAAAACTTCTTACCGGCCTGAACTTCTCTTCTGTTTTCTATTCTCGTCTGAAAAAGATCCGGAAAATTTGATTAGGTCCTCGATTCGTTCTTGCGTGTCCGAACGCCGAGTTGCGATTCGGATGTATTGTGGGAAGAATTCGGGATTCTGTTTTGAATGACAATTATTAGCCAGATCTAGAATGCTAATTACATAGGGGAAAAAGGAATTCGATTCAGTAAGGTTTTTGAGTTGTGATTGAAATGCATGGAATTAAAAAGATTCATTAAATGAGGGAAATAATTAAACAATCTTTATGAAAACAACAAAGCATACTTTATTTTGCTATTCATTCTTTTTTTCTTCCAGTGGTATTTCTTTTATCCAATGTAATGTGTTCTCAATCTACCTCCACGTTGCCCATGAAATCGCTACATGTGTTGACATTTTACTTCTATGGAAAACAACACATCAGTGGTTCCATGCTGTTTCTGGTGGCAAGAAGAGAATATTGCCAGTGAACGTTTCTGGGGTATTGTCATTTTGAGAAAATCAACAATTAAGCAATCTATTTCAATTTTTGTCACATTCTCCTCCGAATCTATTTATTTTTTAAAACATTTTAGTGCACACTACCAGGAAGAATAAAATCCCCGTCCTCTAGCACATTGGCTAACGCATCGCTAGTATCTGGCTATCATTTGGCCATTTTTGTGATTCCTACACATATATTGATAATTGGACTCTATCCATGATGAAAGTTTACCCACCAACGCCCGTTGATGGATATATATCGCTTTATGAATATACATATATATATATATATATGGAGAATCAGCAACCCATAAACAGTCCATAAATGGTTGTGATGGAATGCCACTGCCCTTTGGGAAATTTAGGGTTGAGTCTATGAGTCAATTATTAATATATGTAAGAACCACAAAAATGGACAAATGGTAGCCAGATAATACTAGTGATACGCTAATCAGTGTGCTGAGCAGGGGCCTCCAAACTACGGCCCGCGGGCCAAATCCGGCCCGCCCGTGTCATCAATCCGGCCCGCGACAGCCAATAGCTTATTGTTGCTGTAATAACTTGATAAAAAAACACAGAATGATTATAACTCGGTTTTATTGACTTTCTAGTTAAAGCTTAATACGCAGAAAATTTAACTTAAGCATAACAACTAACAAATAATTGAAATTATTCCCATTAACATTATAAACTAGTGAAATCCCGCGGCTACCCTCCGTAGTTATGTTAGGATAAAAAGTATCGTATATGTAAGTATATCGATGTTTGGAATATATATATCCTGAATAAAACATATGATTTTTATCCTGAAAAATCGGGAACGGAAAACCATCCATCAATGAAACAGCGGGGTATCCACTTGTAAAAATACTAATGAGATTTGTGCAATTGTGATTTTTCACTGACAATAGTTAGTAGTTGTGGATCAATTTAACTTGTACCAATTATTAAAAGAGATTTAAGATGATCATCGGTTAACTTAGATCTGTAAACATTATTCAGAAATCTAGAAATTATAGATAATGCCAGAAAAATTAAAAAACGGTTTTGGCCCTTGGTACTTACTGGAGTAAAAGTATGGCCTAAGGCTGGAAAGTTTGGAGACCCCTGTTCTAGAGGAAGCGAGGATTGTACTCCTCCTGGTAGTGTGCACGCAAGATATATATATATATATTCCTCGCATTCCAATAATCTATGTCACGAACAACCCACTGACAAAGTGAAGACATTGCCTTTCAGTATGACTTTCAGCAGTCACTGGCCCCCAGTTGCGAGTCATATGTGAGAAAACTCAGTAAACTTTCATCCAGCAACCTGACTATCGATGCGAGGCGCTTTATACATATTATTGTATTCGCCAACGATTCTTTAGTGTCTGAAAGCAGTGACTGAAACTGATGCCTCCATTAAAATCGACCGAACCCCCCCTCCCTTCCCCTTGCAACACGAGTCAAGCTAATATTACGATATTGAAATGAAGTTTTGAAAGACATCCAACGAAAAGAAATACAAATAATTTGAACGATTTTTGAAAGACATCCAAAGAAAGACCTTTTTTAATTTAATTATTTAAAAACAGCAATAATTTATCTAAAATACTTTTAAAAAAACATATACTTTATTTAATCCATTAAAATTATACAATATATTTTAACAATCTCATTAAGGAATTAATTGGAATTAATTAAAATTATTTATTACATTTTTAAATCATTAATAAACCCCTTATAAATATATTGTTATGATTCCTTTAACATTTTTAAAAATTAATTAAATGAATGTTTTACAAAAATACAGGTACAACAACCGGTAATGAGCAACTATTACATATTATGTAAGAAATTTATTTTTGAAATGTGTTTATTGTAACTAGAAATTTGTATCTATTTTTATTAAAGTTAATCACTTTATAAATTGATATTACGATATTGAAATGAAGATTTCGAAAGACATCTACCTACTTAATTTTATTAATTAAAATAATAATAATTTACCTAAAATACTTAGCATATACATTATTTAAACCATTAAAATTATGCAATATATTTTAACAATTTAATTAAGTAAAAATTTGAATTAATTAAAATTACTTATTAGATTTTTAAATCAATGCTATGCCACTTTTAGTTATGTTGTTATGGTCCCTTTACATGTTTTTAAAAATTAATTAAAAGATAATTACTTTTAAGTAAATGTTTTACAAAAATACAGGCACAACAAAACAGTAATCAACAATTATTACATATTATGTAAGAAATTTGTTTTTGAAATGTATTTATTGTAACTATAAATTTGTAACTTTAATAAGTTAATTGCTTTATAAAATAATATTACGATACTGAAATGAAATTTTTGAAATATTCACCTACATAATTGAATTAATTAAAAACAATACTAATTTATTCAAAATAGTTAAAAATCACATGCATTATTCTATCCATTAAAAATAGGCAATATATTTAAAAAACTTAATTTAAGAAAAAAAAATTTAAATTTACTAAAATTATTTATTAGATTTTTAAATTGTTATGCCACTTTTAACTAAGTAGTTATGGTCTCTTTAACATGTTTTTAAATTAATTAAAAGATAATTACTTTTAAGTAAATGTTTTACAAAAAATACAGGCGCAACAAAACGGTAATCAACAATTGTTACATATTGTGTAAGAAATTTATTTTTGAAATGTGTTTAGTGCAATTAGAAAAAAATTTATCTTAATCGCTTTTATAGAATTTAATCGCTTTATAAATTAATATTACGATGATGAAATGAAGATTTTGATTATCGTAATATAGATATCTACCTACTTAATTTAAGATTAGATATCTGCCTACTTAATTTATTCAAAATAGTTTTTAAAAAACATATTCTTTATTCAATCCATTAAAATTAAGCAATATATTTTAACAACTTAATTTAAGAAAAAAAAAAATTTGAAATTAATTCAAATTATTTATTATATTTTTAAATCATTAGTATGTCCCTTATAAATATATTGTTACGATTACTTTTTCATGTTTAAAGCTAATAAAATAATAATTATTTTTAAGTAAATGTTCTACAAAAATACAAGTACAACAACAGATAGTCAACAACTATTACATATTATGTAAGAAATTTGTTTTTGAAATGTATTTATTGTAACTATAAATTTGTAACTTTAATAAGTTAATTGCTTTATAAAATAATATTACGATAATGAAATGAAGTTTTTGAAAGATTTCCGCCTACTTAATTTCATTATTTAAAAATAATAATAATTTATTCAAAATAGTTTAAAAACGTACACTTTATTCAATCCATTAAAATTATGCATTATATTTTAAAAACTTAAAAAAATTTGAACTTATTATTAAGTTAAAAACTTCAGAAAAATTTGAAATTATTTCATATTTTTTATTAATTTTTAAATAATCGGAATGCCTATTATAAACATGGGGCCTGATGGCCGAGAGACTAGCTCTCTGGTTTGCCACAGGTTTTGGGTTCGAGCCCCGACGGTGCCAGGGATGTTTGTAAGGTTTGGAATCCACTTTAAACCATATGTCCTGTCTAATATGACTGTAGGACGTTGGGCTGACAACCCTACCCCGTAAAAACAAAAACATCTTCTGTCTCGACATCTGCCAGTGGGCAGGCGGCATTGGTCCACAATGGGGCTATTGCGCCACTGATGATGATGATAAGGATTATAAATATAATGTTATTATTCCTTTTTGCATGTTTTAAAATAATTAATTATTAATATAATTATTATTTAATTATTAATTATTAATTGATAAATACTTTTAAGAAAAAGTTTAACAATAAAGATATAACAACTATCACATATTATGTAAGAAATTTATTTTTGAAATGTATTCATAGTAGCTAAAAATTATCTTATTTTTATCTCTTTATAAATGTCTACGAAATCATTAAATGTTTATTATTATTATTTGAACGAAATGATTGTATATTTTTAGAAATTATTGAAGGTTTTAGTATTCTATGTTATGCTTCGCAAAAATGTTTTCATCAAAAACATGTCATATTTCTCTATCCGACCATAAAGCTAATGTAACTATTTTTATGCATCGCAGCTATTTAAACGTTTATTTTTAATGTTTTTTTTTTTTCTCTTTTATTGACATCTCAGTTTTAGTTAGAAGATCATGGACGGTTTCTTTGTAAATATCTCGCGAATATTTATGCATGAGTTATTTAGTATGCATAAACAATTTGTTTACCCACCTGTAACTAAAATAAATCATCATAACAATCCAGTTCAGTGCACATCAGACGCTAACGATATCGATGAAAATTACGATCGCAGTTTTGAACTTTTCGTGTTTTACCAAACGATAACATCCAACCTATTTTAACTCCATTCGAATGCGAACATTTATTCCCTAAAAGTTCGTGTATTTTATCTTCCATTTAAATCTTAATGTTCTTTTCACCTCACATCTAGCAGACGATATTCATCAGGAAACACTTCAGCCGCAATCGCAGATGATTATTAGACATCCACATGTGTTATATCGTCTGGAAAGTATCATGGTTCTTTTTTTTCAGTTCTTTTTTAAAAAATTGTTGTTCTAATATTAAGATTCTTTTTCTTTTTTTTTTTTTTTTTTTAACATTTCGATTTTTTGATAGTCACGCATAAACTAGAAAAGGTGTATACGTGGAAGTTAAAATTATTTTCAAATGGTCAGTAGTGAATCCCAGTAAAATAATTCTAATGTTCATAAGCCAAACAATCTAAAGTCAATTCTAAGTCGTACCAATTAATTTTATCGTTGTTGAAGTTTGATTCCCTTCAACAACTAATGTTCGTTTGCTTTTTTTAAAACTAAGGTTAGTAGAGGGAAGTCGTAAATTTCTAATTTCAATAAATAAATTAAGAATTCTAGTTTTCTGTTAAAGTTAAGCCTACGTGGCATAGAGAGAATCAGTAGTCACAGTGAATAACAGTAGAATAGTTCTAATGTTCATCAATCAAAGAATTTAAGTCGTTCTGTTTCGAGTTGTTATTTTATCGTTGCTGGAGTTTGATTGCATTCAACAACTTCAGAACTTTTGTTTTCTGTTAAAGGAAATCCTACGTGGCATAAAGTGAGTGAAAATAGTAGTCACAATGAATAACAGTAGAATAGTTCTAATGTTCATCATCAAACAGCCTAAGTCGTTCTGATTCAAATTATTTTTATGGTTGTTGAAGTTTCATTGCATTCAACAACTAATGTTCATTTGCTTTTTGAAACTAACATTAGTATATGTGAGTCGCAAACATTCTAATTTCTACAGATAAATGAAGAACTTTTGTTTTCTGTACAAGGTAAACCTACGTGGCATACAGTGAATTAGTAGTCGCAGTGGATCACACTAGAATATTTCTATTGTCCAGTAGTCTAGGTCAGGGGTCGGCAACCTGCGGCTCTTTGGATGTGAAGCTGCGGCTCTTTAGTTCCCTACGCAAATATTCTTTTATTTTAAAAAAAAAAAAAAAAAAAAACGTTTAAAAATAGTTCTGAATCGATTAACGAGGATTAGGCACCGATTCTATCTCTTAGCTAAGATATAGCGAATGCCGTGCAAAAATGATTTGAAGACAATAAGATCTATTTAAATAAAATCGTTTCAATAGCAACTGATGGAGCCAGAAGTATAACAGGAAAAATAAGGGGGCACAACGATTCTTCAGAGCAAAATAAACCACGAAATTCTTACGTTTCACTGCATAATACACCAAGAAGCGCTTTGTGCCCAAACATTTCCGACCGAAATAGTCGAGGTCATGAATTTGGTAATCAAGATTGTTAACAGCATCTCATCAAAAGCACTCTACCATCGTTAGTTTAAAGAACTCTTAAATGAAATGGAGACTCAGTATTCCGACCTCCTTCTTCACAATAAAGTGCAATGGTTTTCCAAAGGTAAGGTGTTGAAACGTTTTGCTTTGTCCTTGAATGAAATAAATACATTCCTAAATGAAAAAGGTATTAATCACCCTGAATTAGAGAACGACAAATAGTTGCAAAAATTTTACTTTATGGTGGATATCACAGCAAAGTTAAATGAGCTGAATCTAAAACTACAAGGAAAGGGAAACCCAACCTATGTTTTGGTAGAAGAATTGGTTTGTTTTTGAAGAAAAAGTAATTTTTTTGCAGAAGATATTCAAAGCTGTAAATTACTTCATTTTCAATTTCTAAAACAATATCGCGAGAAAAACCAGTGCAACTGTTGACACGAGGTACTTCAGCACAGTTATAAGAAAAATTAAAGATGAATTTGCTGACAGATTTGAGCAATTCAAAACCACTCTAGCATTCATAGTAAATCCTCTCAACACAAATAGTAACGAAATCTACATTGAGCCATTTCTGAATTGATCCTGGATCTCTAGAAATGCAATTGATAGATTTAAAAAGTAAAGCTTTGTGGAGTGGAAAATTTACAGAGTTGAAAAGCAAGTTGGAGGTCCAGAAATGTATGTACGTAAAGCAACAAAAGTGGACAGCTTTAAAAGAAATGCCGCGATTTGAGGCACTTATATTCGACGCATGGAATAGTCTTCCAGATTGCTACTGTGAGGTGAAGAAGTTGACATTTGGAGTGCTGACTATCTTCGGATCGATATATTCGTGCGAGCAAGCGTTCTATTGCATGAATATAATTAAAAGTAAAGTAAGAAGCCAACTAACAAATGAAAATTTAGAGTCGCATTTGAAACTTAAAACAACAAATTATGGGCCAAATTTATCCAAACTTTCTAAAAAACCATGCAAAGCCAATGCTCCCATTGAATTTGTTTGCTCAAAATATGTTATTGTTTTTTTTTATTTTAAGTACAAGTTACATTGTTTAGTAAAGTTTAAATTTTCTACTTGAATAACCATGCAAAGCCATCGCTCCCATTGAATATGTTTGCTCAATTGTTTGTTATTGAAGTACAAGGTAGTGTTGTAAGTAAATGTTTAATTCTTTTACTTAAATAATAAGTAATTATCTAATAATGCCATATATTATCTAATTTGTTGTAAAAACACTACTTGTATATGAATAAATAGATATTTTTCTTATGAGTAAATAGATTAGTTTTGTTTTTTTTATCAAAAAACTTTATTTATGTGAGTACTGTTTATTGTTGGCAAGAAAAAAATTTTGTGGCTCTTTAAAAAGAAATTTTGTAAATTGTAACTTTTGGCTCTTCCGACTCAAAAGGTTGCCGACCCCTGGTCTAGGTCATTCTGTTTCAAATTAATTTTAGAGCTGTTGAAGTTTGATTGCATTCAACAACTTTTTCGTTTGCAACTGTAAAACTAAGATTAGTAGATGCAAGTCGTACATTTTCTAATTTCTGCAGATAAATGAATAAATTTGTTTTCTGTTGAAGGAAAGCCTACGTGCCATAGAGTGAACATGGTAGTCACAGTGAATCCCAGCAGAATAGTTCTAATGTTCATCAGTCAAATGGTCTAAGTCGTTCTGTTTGGAATTAATTTTATCGTTGTCGAAATTTGATTACATTCGACAACTATTGTTCATTTGCTTTTAAAACTAAGATTAGTAGATCCAAGTTGTAAACTTTCTGATTTCTGCAGATAAATGAAGAATTTTGTTTTTCTGTTAAAAGAATGCCTACATAGCATAGAGCGAGCATAGTAGTCACAGTGAACCATAGTAGAATAGTTCTAATGTTCATCAATCAAAGAGTCTACGTCGTACTGTTTCGAGTTAATTTTATCGTTGTTGAAGTTTGAATACATTCGACAACTATTGTTCGACTGCTTTTTGAAACTGATATTAGTATATGTAAGACGTAAACTTTCTAATTTCTGCAGTAAAATGAAGAACGTTTGTTTTCTGTTAAAGTAAAGCCTACGTGACATAGAGTGAACATAATAATCAGAGTGAATCACAGTAGAATCGTTCTAATATTCATATTAGTCTAAGTCGTTCTGTTTCGAATTAATTTTCTCCTCGTTAAAGTTTGAATACATTTAATAATTAATATTTGTTTGCTTTTAAATATATGGAATAAAAAAAAAATGAAAGGTTACCTTTAAATTTGAAAAACAAAAAATACCATTAAAAAAAAGCGATTCTTTACGTTTCCTTTACGTGATTTACTTTTACAGATATTCTTATCCTAAAGAATTTCATTAGAATATTCCATGTATTTGTTCATATGCAATCAAAAATGAAAGGTTACCTTTAATTTTGAAATATAAAAATACAATAAAAAAATCTATTCTTTATGTTTCCTTTACGAATTTTCTTTTACAGATATTCCTGTCCTAAAGAATTCCATTAGAATATTCCATGTATTTGTTCATATCAATGAAATAAAAAATGAAAGGTTACCTTTAAATTTGAAAAACAAAAATACCATTAAAAAAAGGCGATTCTTTACTTTTCCTTACGTGATTTACTTTTACAGATATTCTTACAATTTCATTAGAATATTCCATGTATTTGTTCATGTGCAATCAAAAAATGAAAGGTTACCTTTAATTTTGAAATATAAAAATACAATAAAAAAATCTATTCTTTATGTTTCCTTTATTTTCTTTTTTTTACAGATATTCCTGTCCTAAAGAATTCCATTAGAATATTCCATGTATTTGTTCATATCAATGAAATAAAAATGAAATACCTTTAAATTTGAAAAACAAAAATACGATAAAAGAAAAGGCGATCCTTTACGTTTCCTTTCAGATTTACTTTTACAAATATTTCTATCCTAAAGAATTCCATTAGAATATTCCATGTATTTGTTCGTATGAAATAAAAAATGAAAGGTTACCTTTAAATTTGAAAAACAAAAATACGGTTAAAAAAAGCGATTTATAATGCTTTCTTTACGTATTTACTTTTGCAGATATTAATATCCTGAAGAATTCCATTAAAATATTCCATGTATTTGTTCATATGGAATAAAAATGAAAAGGTTATCTTTTAAATTTTAAAAAAGAATAAAAACGTGATTCTTTACGTTTTTCTTTAATTTATTACCAAATTTTTTCTTCAAACCAACCGGTAAATATGATTAAACAACAACAAACGATCAAAATTCATTGAATTTAAGTATCAAAAATTAAAATTCAATAAAAAAATCTTATCTTGATGTGAAATCTTTACTGAAATTAAAATCTAGAACATCACTACCCAACCAAATTTCTTATAAATTCCATTTCTATGTTTTAAACAACGAAAACCAGTAACTAACGTAATTGCATTTAATGTCTGCTCAAGAGCATCTTTTAATCGATTTAACCATTACTAGCTGGCGGTGGCAACAATAATAAAGTTGTCTGCTCATTTACTAATCGTATCTATCTCCCTTGCGTGCGACCGGAAACGGTCGTTAAGGGTGTGTTTTATAGATGAATTAAATTCAATGCAGCCATAAAAGCAGCCATGTTCGAGTCCGAAAGGTATTTATTTAATGGGTTTTGTTGCCATTTCAGAAACTGTCTAATAGTTTCTTATAGGAAAGGTGAAATAAAATGGCATTAAAAATAAAAAAGACAATACCGATACTGAATGTAATAATTCTAAGAATTATCGTGTTATTTCGTATAATTGCAGTATTATAATAAAATGGTAACCTAACTGATAAATATGATTACAAAACGAATTATTTGAAAATATAAATTGCAAGGTTTAAATCAATTTATATTTCATGACTGAAAATTCTACTAAAAAATTTAATATGCAACAAATTTTGTCATTGTAACAGTACTTCCTCCCTACGCACTGGCAAGAATGGCTCCTTTGGCGCTCTAGAAAAATGGCGTCGAGACTCTCATCCCAGTGGATGTACAGAGTAACTTGCGCTCCTGCTGAAAACGTTTAGTTTACAGTCTCTCACACCAAAAAGGAAATATATTTAGCGCAATCCCGCGTAAAAATTGGCCTAGAGACTCTCACCAGGAGATTGGTTTGGTTTGATTTGATTTATCGCTCTACAGTTATTTCGTGTACACTTTAGGCTAATTAGATCGGGACCTACAATTTAACGTGGATTCGAACCACTCACAAACATCTATGCCACAGCCAGGATTCGAACCTGACGCGATTCTTTATATTTTTCTTTAATTTGTGCAAATTTTTGCTTCAAACTATTAATAAATACGAACAACAGCAAACGATCAAAATTCCCTGAATTTAAGTATTCAAATTAAAATTCAATCATCTAATCTTGACGTGAAACTTTTACAAAAATTAAAATCTAAAACATCACTTCAAAACCAAATTCTTATAAATTCCATTTCTATGTCTTAACAACGAAAAACCGTAACTAACGTAATTGCATTTAATGTCTGCCGAAGAGCATCTTTTAATCGATTTAACCATTACTATCTGGCGGTTGCAACAATAATAAAGTTGTCTGCTCATTTTACTAATCGTATCTATCTCCTTGCGTGCGACCGGAAACGGTCGTTAAGGGGAAGTGTTTATAGATGAATTAAATTCAATGCAGCCATAAAAGCAGCCATGTTCGAGTCCAGAAGGTATTTATTTAATGGATTTGGTTTCTATTTCAGAAACTGAGTAACAGTTTTCTTATTGGTAAGGTAATAAAATAGCATTAAAAAAAAAAGAAACAATACCGAAACGGAATGCAATAATTGTAAGTATTATCATTCTATTTCGTATAATTGTAGTATATCAGACAGTAGCCGATAAATATGATCGCAAAATACATTATTTGAAAATATAAATTCCAAGGCTTAAATTAATTTATATTCCTCGACGGAAATTCAACTAAAAAAAATTTAACATGCAACAAATTTTGTCATTGTAGCCGTACTTCCTCCTACGCACTGGCAAGAGCGCCCCCTGTGGCGTTCAGGAGAAAGAGTCAGTAGGCTTAGAGACTCTCATCCGAGGAAAGTACAGCGCAATTTGCGCTACTTCTAAGAAAACGTTTGATTTATAGTCTTACACCCCGAGTGGAAATATATTTAATGCAACCCTGCTTATTAATTGGCCTATAGACTCTAACCCGGAAAGACGTATATTTCACGCACCCTACGCGTACCTAATTATTATGTTTAGGCTTAGAAGTGGAAGTTCTTCCACGAATCTATAATATCTGTCTTTATTATCTATAATTACCTTACTTAACATGCTTAAACATTATATGTGTCTAATTGTATGTGTGGGGTGTTTGTGCATGTGTTAATGAAGCTGTGAGTTCTCAAACCTGTCCCTCAGTATCTCAACCCCAATGACACCCTGTTATAATCCAGCTGCACATTACATTATTTTATTCTTTTGCAGATTTGCTCTCTATTTAATGATTTTCAATCATAATTTGTGCAAAAATATATTAGTTTTTATCGGGGCCTGAATGGCCGAGTGGCTAGCCCTCGGTACCACAGATTTTTGTGTTCGAGTCCCGGCGGTGCCATGGATGTTTGTAGTTGGTTCGGAATCCACTTTAAACCGTAGGTCCGGTCCTAATAGGATCGTAGAACGTTGCGGGGGCATTATTACTCCGCGCCCGTGGCTTGTCTTCAAGTTACGTACCCCCTGGGTAATGCAAAGTGAATAACGTCTGTGCAGTGCTTGCCTTAAGGCATCCAAGTCAAGCTGTCTAAGTGTTTGCCAGATGCATTAGAACAAAAAAAAAAATATATTAGTTTTAATCACATGTTATTCGACATTAAATAGTACGTTTTGAAAATTAGGTTTTTTTTTTTTTTTTTCATTTTATTTAAATTCAGTTAGTCTTAAAAAATTGATTCTTTGGACAGAATTTAAATCATGAATAATAAAAAATATCCTCTATTATTTAAGTAGTTTTATATAATTATAATTTCGAATATATCATTAATATTATGGGGATATAATCACTAAAATTATTTCATTATGAAAAATTATTAATTAACTTCAATAATATAATTAAATTAATTTTCCAGCAATTTCCTGTAGCTCTTTACAACATAATTTATAAAATAAACTTAATTTTTTTTTAAAAAATTCCTACAGAAAATCAAAAGAATCAATAAGATCAGTGATATGAAGTGCAGAAAATTAAAAAGAATCAATAAGATCAATAATATGAAGTACGGAAAAATTGAAAGAACCAATAAGATCAGTAATATGAAGTACGGGAAAAAGAATCAATAGATCAGTAATATGAAGTACGGAAAATTAAAAAGAATCATTACGATCAATAATATGAAGTCATGATCTTCAGTGGCGCAACATCATCGTGGTAATATGAAGTACCGAAAATTAAAGGAACCAATAAGATCAGGAATATGAAGTACAGAAAATTAAAAAGAATCAGTACGATCAACAATATGAATTACAGAAAATTAAAATCAATAAGATCACTAATTAAAAGTACAAAAATTAAAAAACCAATAAGATCAGTAGTAGGAAGTACAGAAAATTAAAAGAATCAATAAGATCAGTATTAGGAAGTACAAAAAATTAAAAGAATCAACAAGATCAGCAATATGAAGTGCAGAAAATTAAATTAATCTATAAAATCAGTATTTTTTGAAGCACAGAAAATTAAAAAAGAATCAATAAGATCAGTACTAGGAAGTACAAAAAATTAAAAGAATCAACAAGATCAGCAATATGAAGTGCAAAAATTAAAATCTATAAAATCAGTATTTTGAAGTGCAGAAAATTAAAAGAACCAATACGATCAGTAACATAGTAATTATTAGTGGCGCAACAGTCTCATAAAGAAGTACAGAAAATTAAAGGAACCAATAAGATCAGGAATATGAAGTATAGAAAATTAAAAGAATTAAGTACAATCAACAATATGAATTACAGAAAATTAAAATTAATAAGATCACTAATTAAAAGTACAGAAAATTAAAAATCAGTGTTTAGGAAGTACAGAAAATTAAAAGAACCAATAAGATCAGTAAATAGGAAGTACAAATGATTAATGGCGCAACAGTCTCATAGTAATATGAAGTGCATAAAATTAAAGAATCCAATAAAATCAGTATTTTGAAGTACAGAAAATTAAAAAGAACCAATACGATCAGTAACATGAAGTCATGATTAATGGCAGTCTCATAATAATGGAAGTACAGAAAATTAAAAGAACCAATAAGATCAGAAGTTGGAAGTATAGAAAAATAAAAGAATCAATAAGATCAGCAGTTGGAAGTACAGAAAATTAAAAGAATCAATAAGATCAGTAATATGAAGTACAGAAAATAAAAAAAATCAATAAGATCAGTGATACGAAGTACAGAAAATTAAAAGACTCAATGAAATCAGTAATATGAACTTCAGCATAAAATTAAAGAAGAAAAGAAAAAGTTCAACGGCATTTGCTTTGATTATATTTAAAACAGGAATTTTGTTAACATCATATCAATCATTATTAGTTAAAATAGAAATCATTAAAATAACCTTTTTAATTCCTACATTTTTAACAGTGCAAAATAAATGAGTTTTATAATAAGCCTATTCGAAATAGGAGAAAAAAATTGAGAAAAGTTCGATTTGATTTGTTTTTTAGGTTGAATCATTAGAAATTCTTTTCCACATCATTGAAAAGATCTCCTTCGAAGTTAATTATATATTTAAATCTATTTAATAATCAAATTACTTTAATAATGTTTTGGAAAACTGTTTTCAGCAATAACGAACGACTCAAACAAAGCAACAAATTCAAAACAAAACTATCTAAAGTTTCTCATGATAGTATTACTCTACATAAAGAAAATAAACAAGCATTTAAAAAATATTACTATGAACTTGAACTTATCTCTAAACTTATAACTTTGAAAGCAGCTGAATAATCAAAATTTTTTTTTTTTTTTTTTTTGAGTTCCCAGAACCAGCTACTGCATAAGGCATTCTTATTTCTTATTAATGATATATCAGGTCGTGCTAATATTTATTTATTATTACCTTCATGCAAAACAAAATATATATTAAGTACATTTATTTCTTAAAAGCAGAAACTATCCAATTATTTAAAGCTTTATCGAAAACAATATTTTATAAAATAAAGTTTTACAATTTTTTTAACTATCACAACCAACTACTGCATAATACAGTTTGATTTCTTTTAAAAGATAATAAACAAAATTTGTTTATTAACAATTGACGAAATGAAAGATTGTAATGCAAAATATATATTTCCATCTAATTTATTATATGTATTAAAAACACGTTTCTTTTATTATACAGAAAATATACAATTACCCAAACCATCAACTGAAAAATATTTTCTAAAATAATCTCTTACAGCTAGCTAACATTATGTTTTTTAACTCATTAAAAGTAGAAGATTCGTGTTTTTTTAATTATCATAACCAATCACTGTATAATGAATCTTTATTTTTTTGAATTAAAAAATTGTCTTTGTAATGATAGTCTTTATTTATTAAACTTTTTTTATATAATTTTCGGTTTGTCGTCTGCTTTACAGACAGAAAATTATAAAACAGAATATATATCCACATGTAAATCCAACTATTTATTAGGTAGCATATGGCCGTTTTTTAATACATAATTTATCCAATTTTAAATGAAATTTATTTAAAATATACATTACAGAACATTAAACATTAAAATTTTACAAACATAGCATTTTTTAATTATAAAAACTAGAATAATCATGTAATATATATATATATATATAATCAACAGTTTCATAATAAATTTCTTTATAGGCGCAACAGCCCCATTGTGGGCCAAGGCCGTCAGCTTACTGGCAGAATTCGTTGAAGGAGATGTTTTCTTTTTACTGGATAGGATCGTCAACCCTACGCCCAACAGTCATATTACGGGTTATTGTAAGTCCTAATATGAGTGTGAGCCAACAATTATATTAGGTTTCTACAGTTTAAAGTGGATTCCGAACCACTGCAAACATCCATGGCATAGCCTGGACTCGAACCGAAGCCAGGCTGTTGCTCACAGCGGAGTACCAGTCAGCCATCATGCACCCTGAATCATAATTTGATCCATCAAGCGCGAGTAATAATAATTTGATCCATCGAACCCCATTAATAATAATTTATTAATAATAATTTGTCATAAGTGATGCTAGAGTTTATTAATATTTAAACAAACGGAAAATTGTAACGCAACATACATGTCCTCATTATCATAGAAATATGCATTAAAAAAACATTCCTTTTTTAATTCAGAAAATATCCATTATATATATATATATATATAATTAACATAACCAGTTATTTTAACCAACATTTTTTTTTTTATTAATGGCAAATGTTCACAGGCGATGATAGTATTTATTTATTAATAAACGGAAAATTATAAATCAAAATATATACATCTCCATGTAAATAAATGTGCGTTAAGAATCACTTATTTTTAATGCAGAAACTATCTGGTTTACTCAAACTTTCATCAAAAAGAATATTTTATTGTATATATCTTATGGTATAAACATACATATACTAACTAACTCATGCCCAGGCTACGGTAGGCTAAGACCGGCTACCTTACTGGCAGATTTCGATATCGTTTTTTTTACAATGTAGGGTTGTCATCCCTACGCCAAACAGTCATCTTAGACAGGGATCTACGGTTTAATATAGAATCCAATCCACTACAAACATCCATGATATCGCCGAGACTCGAACCCGAAACCTGTGGCCCCATAAACATACATACAGGAATACAGAAATTTCAGTGTAAATCAAAATGTGTAATAAGAAGCATTTACCTTATTTTTAATGCATAATCCATCCAGTTATTTATACCATCTTGGTAGAGAATATTTTTCCTAATGAAAAGATGCCTGTGTCCTACAGAAGAGCATCTATTTTACAGATATGATGTAAACACTGTTAATCATACTCATCATGACAGCTGTTTTCCCTGTCATATCGAATTCGATACCTACGCTTTTTTGGTCTTTTGCGTGAGGTTCTGCCTCCCGCATCAATAACAGTGGTTTGAACCACATCTGTTATAGAAAGCGACAACTGCGACAGATATGATGGAGTGATATTGTTTCAAGACGTTAGATTGTCTACTCATAAAAGGAAAAAAAAAAACCTGTTGAATTTCACAATATTTTAAAGATGTGCTTCACAAACTTACTTGTCTTGCAACCTCTTTTTCACTAAAAAATTTTTTTTTTTTTACTTGCCTTAGAAATCTTCCTTTTTTAACCAAACAAACATAGTATGAATTTTATGTTCTTTTATAAATCTACCTAAGTCTTAAAACATAGTATACAAAGATGCTGTAAATAAAACGCCTTGAAGTTCGAAAATTTTAAAATTATTACTTAAAAATCCCTCATAGTAACATTCGTATTCTTCTGTGTATCTAATCCTCAGTGTCCCCCAGTGTGGAACGGACATGCCATGAGTAATCGACTCATGGATGAAAGGAAAGGAGCAGCTTCTGGTGTGATATGAAGCATCCGTAGGTAGAAGTCTGACTAGGCTCCGTGACGCTCTTACAGTCATATGAGCTTAAAGTGGATTCGAATCACTACAAACATCAAGACTCGAACCCCATACTTCTGACACCGAGCGCCAGAGCTCCAGATACTCGTCCGTTCAGTCTCCGTATTCTTCTTTTTCATCATTGGTGCAACAGCCCCATTGTAGGCCAAGACAGCTGCCTACTTGCAGATTTCGAGACAGGAGATGTTTTTTTTTTTTTACGGAGTAGGGTTTTCGGCTCTACGCGCAACGCTCTACAGTCATATTAGACAGGGATTATAATGGATTCCGAACCACTACAAATATCAATAGCGTCGCTAGGATTAGAACACGAAACCTGTGGCCATCACTCGGCCATCATACCCATAATCATACATGCAGGAAAACAGAAATTTCAATCTAAAGCAATCAAAATGTGAAATAAGAAGCATTTACACTTTTTTTAATTCATAATCCATCCAGTTATTTATACCTTTATGGAAAAGAATATTAGTGAATATATAGTGAAAGAAGAAGATGTAGTGTCCAACAGAAGAGCATCTATTTTACAGATATGACGTAAACACTGTTAATCATACTCACTATGACAGCTGTTTCACTGTCATATTCAAATTCGATACCTACACTATCTGGTGTCTTTGCTTGAGGTTTTGTTTTCAGCATCCATAACAGTGGTTTGAATCGCATCTGTTATAGAAAGTGACAACTACGACAGATATGATGGAGTGATAGTGTTTCAAGGTGATAGATTGTCTACTCATAAAAAGGAGAAAAACCCAATTCAATTTCACAATATTTTAAAGATGTGGTTCACAAACTTACCTGTCCATGTCCTGCCCCTTCTTTTCAGGGAAAAAAATACCCCTATTGCCTTAGATATCTACTTTCTGTGTGGTTTGGTTTAGTTCGTCGCTCTACTGTCCTTTTTTGCAAAATTATTTTCTTGTCATGTCAGACTGTTATGTCATTTTTCAATTCCTTCTATTAGCTCACACTCTCCCTATATATATATCTTGTTCAAATTTCCAATGGTTAATAAAATACTTTTTATACATCCACTCAAGTTCAAATACATTTTTTTTTTTAAACTTGTAGTGGATAATACTTGATGTTAATACAGTTTTTCAAATATTAATTCAGTAATTAAATTTAATTAATTAATTTAATTTTTTTTATATTTAAGTTGCATGTATCTACCAATAGACGGCAAGCCAGATAAACTTAAAAATAATGAATGAAAATTATTTATAAAGGACTTTCTGCAATAGAGTGAAAAAAAAAGTAGGAATTGACTTTTTTTTTTTATATTACTTGTTACATTTGCAAACAAATAATATAAAAAAAAAAGTCATTGATTTTGATTTTATATATGTTTCTTTAGATGATTTCCATGATGCCCCTGCTTTTCTTTAGAGAAAGACATAGTGAATAATGTACTAGGCTTATCTAAAAGAGCGTAATTCAAAGCTCAAATGATGCTGAATCTAAAGTTTCCGTGTCTCTTCCACCGTAAATCCGTAGGCAGGAAAGTCATTATCAGATCTATACATTTTTAATTAGTAAACTATTTTTCACATTTAAATTCTAGAAATATACGTTGAAAAACGTTCTTCAAAAGATAGCGAAAAATTTGCATTGTCATAAATTTAAATATGCATCGTTTAGGCTATGCTTTCTTTCAAGTATTTTAAGAAGTCAATTATGTAGAAGATTATTAGATAATTTAATCCTAAAATTATCACGTAATTTTAATCTTAAAAACTATCACATAATTTTAATCATAAAATCATCTCATTTTTAATCTTAAAAACTATCACATAATTTTAATCATAATTATCAAATAATTATAATCATAAAACAATCACATAATCATAAAACAATCACATAATTTTAACCATAAAATTATCACGGAATTTTAATCCTATTATCACATTTTAATCAGAAAATTATCACATAATTGAATTTCTAACCTTTCCGTAAATTTTTAATCTTTGTTGACAGAATAATTTAAAATTTTTACTCACATTAATCTAATATTAACTTAAGTATTATTTTTAATAATAATCATTATTAATATTAGTATTATATCCTTATTAATGCTTTTAACTCTCCAAAATAATATATTTGTGCCGGATAGTTTCTTACAGAAAATATACGAATTGTCTCTAAAAAACTTTTTCCGTGAAAAATTGATATGTAAAAAACTTTTATTTTAAGAATAATGCGTTTTATGAACTACTTTTCAAATATCGCACACTTTTTGACAAAGATAAAAAGTTATGTTAAAGTTACAAATATATTTTTTGTCTAAGAAGTAATGAAATTCAGGAAGGACAATTGAAGTTATTCATAGGAATAGCATATATATATATATATATATTGTTCATATAATAGAAAATTTAAAATTATCTTGGTCTTGGTCTTGGATATAGATGATTACCCAGGGAGCGCGTGTAACTTGAAGAAGATAAAACAAAGCAAATAGACCGGGACATTCGAACCACTACAAACAATTAAAACAAGTAAACTTACAAAATTAAGATATAGATGAAAAACAAAGCAAATGGAGACATATTAAAACAAGTAAAATTAATGCTAATTATCTATAAACTCAGATATTTTTTTCAAATTTGATAAGTTATCTTAAAGTTTAAATTATAATTTCCTACTCAAGATCATTTAATAAAATTCAGGAGGAGCAATAAATGTTTTCCGTAGAATTAACAAGCAAGTGTGCTTGATAAACGCCACTCAGTGTAAATAATGAATGCATCAATTCATATAACGGAAAATTTAAAATTATGCTATAAATGAAAAATAAAACAATAGAAAAATTTTTAATCACGCAGAAATATTAAACAAATATACTTATTTAATGCTCTTAATTAACTATTTTTCAAACCTTACATATTTTTGACAAAGATGATAAGTTATCTTAAAGTTTAAATTATAATTCCCTACTCAAGATCATTTAAAAAATTCAGGAGGTGCAATAAATGTTTGCCGTAGAATTAACAAGCAAGCATTAACTAGAAATTTTTTAATCTAGTATGAGTATTAAGCAAGTATAAATACTAAGTTTTAAAAACTTCTTAAACAATAATACTATAAGTAAGAATTTTTCTGCAATAACTTCAAAATACTTACTGATCAAGAAAATAGCAAGGTTTATACTTTTATTGAAATTCTTTTTCAAAATGACATTATTTGTAATTGAAAGCATTGAAAGTTCACGCTTTGCTGCATTTGATTAGTACATCAGATCAAATTTGTCCAAAACTCCAGTTCATAGGAATGTTTTTTCATTAAATCATATAATTACTAACTATATAAATATATTAAATCAAATATATCCGTCAGAAACATTGGAAAATACAAAAAAAAAATCAAAAAAAATTAAAACAAATGAATTGTGTTATAAAATAATACTTTTAATATTTTTATCAAAAAAATTTATAGATTAACAATTTAGCAGGTAACAATTTTGAGAATTTGATCATCTATTCAAAAATTTATATGTATGTAGAAATAATAATGGAATATTTAATATTTTCAATTCAAATTCCTCATTTTATAACTTAAAAAATTTTAAAAATACAATTGAGATACAACTTCAAAATTTTTAAAAACACAATTTACATTCAACTTAAAAAATTTTTAAATAAAATTTAAATACAACTTAAAAATTTTTAAAAATAGAATTTAAAATTTTTAAAAATACAATTTAAAAATTTTGAAAATACAATTTTTATGCAACTTAAAAATTTTAAAAATATAATTTAAATATAAATTAAAAAATTTTTTAAAATACAATTTAAATACAACTTAAAAATTTTTAAAAATACAATTTAAATACAACTTAAAAACTTTTAAAAATACAATTTTGAAAATTACCAAGCGAATAGTTTTACTTTTGAAAATGGACAATAACAAAAATTATTCGATATGTTTGCAATATTGGTACTCGACTATTTTAGAAGTTTCCTCCAATTTGCTAATAATGAATTCACAGCGTAAAGACAACATATCATTTGATAAGCAATCTCTTTCATGCTTTCTTAAATCAGACATATAAATGTTTGCCGGAAATTCCCAGGATTCGACAAATTTTTCATCCGCATTATCTTTGAAAAATGGCAACGCTTGGACATCGTTTGGTTTTGGTTTGTTGAAAAGGTGGCCACATTCCTTGTTGAACACTTTAGAACATTTTTCTTCGCTATTTAATATTATCAATCTGCAAACCACTAATATTGGCGAATCTGTTTTTTTCATGCAAAAAATAATTTTTATCCAAGAATCTCCTCTGTCTGAAAAGCGTTCGAATTTCATGGACAGTTCCTAGGACATCGTCGCTACCAGGGTCTATTAATACTGTTTTTGACCGAAAAGCCCTAAATTCTTCGATTTTTACAACAAGTACTCGACGTGTAGCACTAATACGAGAATTGGCAATACACTGGCGTATTTCCTGACATAACCACATGTGGCAATGTAAGGACAATGAATCTTTGGTAAGTATAGTTCTCTTTCTTTTAAAACAACACCTTTGGACACCAATGATGGAAATTTCACAACTCTTTTATTCTTTTTAAACGTATGAGTAGTAATTGGAGACGAACAAATTACCTTTTCATCATTTCCAATCAAAGACAGTTTAAAATTCATTGATAATGGTGCTTGGTCTTCATCATCATCATTATCAATAACTTGATGGAGAATGCATCCAATATAATTTGGTTTCTCTTGTAAGCCATCGGGATATAGAGTCATGTACCATCTCGTGTTCGATTTCAAGATTTTTACTTCAAAAGTAGGGCTGATAAGCGTGATATTCCTTTGAAATAAAGGCACAATAATGTTTTCGACGTTCCATTTAAACACAAATCCGAAATCTTTGATTTCATAAGACATTCTGATAGATCAATCGAGTTGAGGTCTGCTTCTGATACCTTTGCTATGCTTTAGAAATGAAAGATTTTAACCGCAGCCGTAGAAATATATTTAATGTCTTTGGTTTTGGGATAATGTAAGAACACTGACTTAAAATGGTGCAAAACAATACGTGAAATAAAGTGGTTTTTAATCTTTGAGTGCAAATACTTTTATCTGAGCGATATAATATTTATCATTGATTTAATCTCGTTCATTGTCTATTTTCGAGGACATGCACTTCTCAACAGATTACCTTTTGAACGTTGTGCTAAATATCCAAATTTCTTGACAGATAACTCCCCAAAAACTGATTATGTGACAAAAAGCCGAAAATAAATATTGCATCTCATAAAAGTAACATAAAGCTTTTATTCAAAGAGAAAATAATCAAGCAATAAAATCAAATGTTTCACAATACTAATATAATAATTAAACTAGATGTTTCGCTACAACTTTTCAAAAAATATTTTACAATAAATTTAATTAACTTATATTCTTTAATAAATTTATTGCCGAAATAATTTTCTGTTTTAAAATTGCACTCAGCAAAGTAGAGATGATTATACTACTGTGTCCAAAAAGTAAGACCCATTTTCCATTTAAAATTCCCGGAACTTAATGGGATTCCAATTTTTTTCCTTTTTTAGGTTGCTGGCACTATCCTTGACATATGTGGAAAATTTCATGTCAAAATATTCATTAGTGTTTGAATTAAATTACGCTTGGCTTTGTGAGACGCTAAAAGTGATTTTGGCGATTTTTGAAATGTCTCTATTAATTGAGCAAAGAACTTGCATTCAATTTTGTTTCCAGAAACGTATAGAATGTAGTAGAAGGCATTCGGTGAGCATTCCTATATCGTAAAGAAATGTTTTAAAAAGTGGTATAAACAGTTCAAGGCAGAGAACGCGTTGAAGACAAAGAGGCCTCTCGTCGACCATCAATCCCGACGAAGCTCACGTCCAAGAAATTAAAGATTTGGTGCTTGCAAACCGTCGATTTACAATTACAGACCTTTCTGCTGATGATGGAATTTCAAAAGGATCGGTCAATTTCATTTTAGGCCCCTAAAAACGCGTCAAATCTCGATTGGTACCGAAAACACGGAATGCGCCAGCTCACACTGCATTGGAAATGCATCCTAACTCCGAGGGCCGCATATAAAATTATATATCCCCTTATTAGATTTAGACCCACTATAGACATTTTTTTTCATTACTTTGGGGTGAAAATTGAAACATAATGAGTTATGATTTTTGTTTTTACTATTATTATTCTTACATGTAAACATGGATAATATAATAATGACGATACTAAACGTACATTATAAAGAAATATATAACACTAAAAATGGAATATAAAAAATGTATAAATATATACGAAATAAAAAAATGAAATCATTAAAAAATATTTATTTTAGTAGTGTGATATATGTTACTCCACTCTTTAACTTTGCTTTTGCAAATCGATCTCAATTTGGGTGTTTGCACATCGTAATGGGTGTTGCAGGTGAGCGTACGTTATGTTTGAGAGTGTTTTGTGTTTGGTCCATTTCATTTTTAAAAATAACGATTCGCAGGTGTAAGGTTAACAATTCAACTAAGAGTCTGGTTCTCTTCTATCAATAATCAACTGTGCATATCTAGGGATGGTCACTGCGTCACTGAGGTCACTTAAAGTGAAACATAGAACCTGTTATACTAGATGTTCCAAGATGCGAGCATTAATATAATTAATTATATATATATATATATATATATAGAATATAATTTAATTATTCTGCGAACTCATAACTGTAAACTCATAAATAAGACAGGCATAATTTTTGAATATAGGGATGCACACACAAAGTATTTTTTTAATATATTGGTTTTCATTACTTTAGCCATTATAAAATAAATATATTTTGTAAATGTTGAGATAAATCTCACGGGCCCTCCAAAAATATGCAAGGCGGGCCGCGGGTTGTCCACCCCTGTTCTACACTCTAAATTAGGTTTTTAATATTATTCCTCGAACAAAGAAAAGGCATGTCTTGATATCGTAAAGACATATCTTGAAATTCTATTCTTATTTATTTTGTTTATATGGTCTTAATTAGAATCATACTTAAAAATATATAAATTAAAAATAAGATTGCTTGTAAGGCAGATTTGTAATTAAAAAGTAAACAGATTTTATTTTGCAGGAAGTTTTATTGTGTTTATTTATTTTGTGACCTTATTAAAATGCTTTCGTTGTAAAATTGATGAAAGCAGATTTGTTGACATCAATTAAATTTCATCTGAAATAAAATATTTATTGTAATTCAATATTCATTCCAATTAAAAAGTCGTTATTAAAAGCATAAATCATATTTTACATCGCTTTTATTTTATGGATCAAATACAGAATTGAATGTTTTTATGACGTATTATGTTTTCATAAACTTATTTTATAGACATAATATTCATCAGATATTGAAAAACTATAACAATGTCTGTCAACAAGATACTTTTATGACACCATTAGATAATACTGTCTAGCAATTCCGGATTACGAAAATAAATATTTTAGTCCTGGTAATATTTAATTTAAAAATATCTTTGACAAATTAAAAGTTTGAAGTTAAAAACAAGTAATATAAAAAAAAAAATTTAAAGTCAATTCCTACCTTTTTTTTTTTTCACTCTATTGCAGAAAGTCCTTCATAAATAATTTTCATTCATTTTTTTAAGTTTATCTGGCGCCATCTATTGGTACATACATGCAACTTAAATAAAAAAAAAACTAAAAAATTAATTAATTTAATTAGTTTTTTAAAAACTGTATTAACATCAAGTGTTATCCACTACAAGTTCAAATACATTTTTTTTAAACTTGAGTGGATGAATAACAAGTATTTTATGAACGATTGAAAATTTGAAAAGATATATATATAGGGAGAGTGTGAGCTAATAGAAGGAATTGAGTAAAACATCTTAAATAATTTATATTGGTTAACTAATGCAATCACTTCTTATCCAAGAACTCCTAATATATTTTTTCACCTTTAATTTATTAACATTCACTTTTAATAATATAATAGCGTTATATTATTAAAAGGAATATAATATTAGTTCCTTTAATAATATAATAATAATCTAATATTAGCGTTAAATAATATAATATTGGTTTCAATTTATACTCCAAAGAATATAAATTGTTTAACTGATGTCATTTGTTTCTATCTTGTTCTTTGTATTTTTTTCGTTTATATGATATCTGTTGTCCTGTAAATTTGCCATTGGAAATAAAATGATCCTGTTTTTTATCGGAACAAATGCATATTGTAATCGTGGTTCCACCTACATAACCATGTTTCCTCCTACGCACTGCAATAGAGTTCCTTGCGGCGTTCAGAAGAAATCATTAGTAGGCATCAAATTTCTCGCAAGAGAGGACGTACGGCAAAAACATGCGCTGTCGTTAGTTACGAGCTCTCATCCTGAGAGCTAGAAATGGAATCCTTCCACAACTGTATAATTAGCCGCTACTTCAGAGACGTTTAGTTTACAGTGTCTCACCCAAGAGAAGATCTAGTTAACACCATCCAGTGCATAAATTGGCAAACAGACTCTCATACAGAGGAAGTATATTTCGCTATCCAGCGTGTATCTGAGTAACTTTATTTACAGTTTAAAAGTGGAATCCTTCCATTTAAATATAAGTATCATCATCATCATTGGCGCAACAGCCCAGTGTGGGCCAAGGCCATCTACCTAATGGCAGATTTTGAGACGAGAGATGTAGTTTTCTTTTTACGTGGTAGAGTTGTCAGCTCTACACCCAACAGTCATAAGAGACCGGGACCTACAATTTAAAATGGATTCCGAATCACTACAAACATCCATGGCGCCGCCGGGATTCGAACCTGAAACCTTTGATACCGAGCGCCAGAGTGCTCGGCCACTCGGCCTTTTAAATTTATATTTGAGTGTGTTGTGCTTGTCTTTGTGTGCTTGTAATTAAATGTTTTTAAATGTATGTCCTTGTGACTTGAACACACCCAGTTCCAACTGCACAAACAACGACGTCACCCACTACAATATTTTATTATGATTATAAGGCATTTTATGATTGTAAGACAAAAATTAATAAATAAATTGAAATTTTCCCAAATGTTTTCATTTTATGCTGACCGACTTATTTAGAACTGAGGAAAACAATATTTCAGAATAATTAATCCCTTTGTTTGCTACACGATTTTGTATAGAGAATAGCAAAAAAATTTACCTGGCTTGTATCTTTACTAGATATTATAAAAATACTAACGTAAAATGTCTTCTTCTTCATTGGCGCAGAAGTCCCATCGTGGGCCAAGGCCGTCTGCCTACTGGAAGATTTCGAGATAGGAAATTTTTCTTTTTACGGTGTCGGGCTGCTTTACAGCCATAGATTGGGACCTACTGTTTAAAGTGGATTCCGAACCACTACAAACATCCATGGCACTGCCGGGACTCTAACCCAAAACCTGTGGCACCCAGCGCCAGAGCGCTAGTCACTCGGCTACATGATTCCCGTTTTATGCTTTTAAGACAAAAATAAAATAACGAATAAATAAAAATAATTAATAAATAATAATTGTAATAATTACACTCAAGAGCCAAAACATTATGACCATCCCTACATTTTGCAATGAATCGTCTCGATGACGTGAAAGGCACGGGATCAGGTGGAAGTGGTATTTAACTTAACTGGTATTAAGTGGTGGTATTAATCCATGCCAAGGCGGGTTGAAGCTGTGTTGCGCACCAAAGGTGGGCAAACACGTTATTGACAGGTGGTCATAATGTTTTGGCTCTTGAGTGTATATTAATAAATAAGATAATAAATAAATTGAAAGTTTCTCAAATGTTTCAATTTTAAGTTGATCAACGTGCTAATTTTCTGCATTTTAAACATATAACTTAGAAAAATATATTTCAGAATAATTAATCTCTTTGTTCACAACAGAACTCATTAAATGAAAGTGAGTAATCATTGAATTATCGTGCCATTCTTTTCGAGCTTATAACAATTATCAATTAATTTTCCTTAACATAAAGCTGATATAAGTGATGAAATATATAATATATGAAAATTTGAAATATATATGATATATATATATGCTAATTGAAATGAAATATAAATATATATGCTAATCTCATGAAATATGAATGAAATATATAAGCTAATTGAATAGAAAGATCTTAAATATTCTTACACAAAAGCAGTTTCTTCGCCTTGAAAGCGAACTGTTCAATATTCACTCTTTTAACATAATTTACTGCATTTTGGAGCAAATCCTTTTTGGTTGTGTCTCTTTACTGTTTGCCAAAATCAATTTATTTTCAGGCTAAGGACTTTATCTAATAGAAATATGCTTTTCAATTACTTGCGCAGTGATAATTATTATTTGCTAAGCAATCAATTACTGTTTCGCAAATGTTTCGTGTGTGCGCTTATAAAGAGTTAATTACATTAGCGGCCTTTTACAACTGCGACAATAATTTTGCACGACAAATTACCCTGAGGAATAAGATTTAATTGCGTTTATCATTTTCTTCTTGGTCATCTTAAATTTCAACTCGATTATCGTTATCGAGTGAAATAATCGATTATCATTATCGATTATCCGGACACGTTGAGTATACACTAAGAACAACAGTATAGAAATACTTTATATGCAGTAGATTGGACTTCACTAAGATAGGATGGACAAATAATATATGCAATCGAACTTGCTAATACATTTTGAATAAATTTTAAAAAGTTTTAAAAATTCCGGAGAAAAAAAAATAATAATGCATTCAAATAAAAATGCTACAGTAATATATTACACAATTTTGTATAGAGAATATATTAGAATTTTCAAAATAATAATAATAATAATAAATTAATAAATAGCAAAAAAAAAAAAAATTTTTACTTGATCAAAAAATGTATCCAGCTTGTATTTTTACTAGATATTATAAATACTTTTTACGGGGTATGGTTGTCAGCCCTACGGCCAATAATTTACAGTCGTGTTTAACAGTTACTTTCGATTTAGAGTGCACTCCGAACCACTACAAACATCCATGGCACTGCCGGAATTCGAACCAACAACCTGTGGCATTGAGCTCCAGAGCGCTGGTCACTCGGCCGTCAAATTCCTATTTAATGATTATAAGACAAAAATAAAATAATAAATAATGATTATAACAATAAATAAATAATAATTATAATAATAAATAAGATAATAAATAAATTGAAATTTTAAAGCATTTAAATACAGAACATAGGAAAGCATTTTAAAGTACATAGAAGCATTTTATATATAGAACTGAGAAAAAAATGTATTTCAGAATAATAAA
Source organism: Caerostris extrusa (assembly GCA_021605095.1). Classification (NCBI taxonomy): domain Eukaryota; kingdom Metazoa; phylum Arthropoda; class Arachnida; order Araneae; family Araneidae; genus Caerostris; species Caerostris extrusa. The sequence continues at coordinate 63,587 of BPLR01014609.1, forward strand.
TCTCTTTGTACGCAAGATAACTCATTACATGTAAGTGAGATATTATTGAATTATCGTGTTCTTTTCTGACTTTTAACAATTGTCAACTAATTTTCCTTAATATAAAGCTTTCCATGAAATGAGTATGTTAATTGAATAGAAGGATATTAAATATCCTTACACTAAATCAGTTTCTTCGTCTAGTCTTGAGGACAAACTGTTCAATATTCACTCTCCATTAGCTTCATTTACTGCATTTTGGTGCAAATTCTTTTTCGGCTGTGTCCCTTTATTGTTTGCAGGAAAAATTCAATTTATTTCCAGGCTAAGGACTTTATCTAATAGAAATATGCTTTTAAATTACTTGAGCAGTGATAATTATTATTGACTAAGCAATTGATTACGGTTTTGCAAGAGCTTCGTGTATGCGTTAATAAGGAATTAATTACATTAGTGGCCTTTTACGACTGCGATAACAATTTTGCATGACAAATTACCCTGAGGAATAAGATTTAATTGCGTTTATCATTTTCTTCTGAGACGTCTTAAATTTCGTCTTGATTATCATTAAATTATCCAGAGTGCACGCTAAGTACAATAGCAAAGAAACAGTTTTATATGCATAGATTGGTTTGGTTTGTCGCTCTATGGTCATCTTGTGCACACGAGGGCTAAACAGACCGGGACCTACAGTTTAAAGTGGATTCCGAACCACTACAAACATCCATGGCAATCGGGACTCTGCATAGATTGGACTTAAGTACGATAGGATGGACTGAAAATCTATGCAATCGAACTATCTAATAAATTTTAAAAAGTTTTAAAAATTCCGCAAGAAAAATAAAGAATATATTGAAATTTTCAAAAAAATAATAATACTAATAAAATAGGAATAAATAGCAAATAATGTTTTTTTTTTTTTTTTTTCCAAAAATGTACTAGATGATAACGGTCTAATCGCCAATTGGCCACCAGGACGCTCTGGCCTTTGGTACCACAGGCTTCAGTTTCGAATCCTGGCAGTGGCATGGATGTTAGTTAGTGGTTCGAATCCACTATAAACTGTATGTCCCGGTCTGTTTAGCTCTCGTAGGTACAAATGATCGAAGAGCCCAAACCAAACAATGTTCGGAAGAGAACTCATTACATGAAAATGAGATATCATTGAGTTATCGGGCCAATCTTTTTCGGACTTTTCACAATTATCAATTAATTTTTATTAACAAGTTGATAAAAGCTTTTCGTGAAAATATATGCTAATTGAATAGAAAAATCTTAAATATCCTTACACGAGAGCGGTTTCTATTGTATTGAGAACACAAACTGTTCAATATTCAATCTCCATTAGATTCATTTACTGCATTTTGGTGCAAATGATTTTGCATGACAAATTACCCTGAGGAATAAGATTTAATTGCGTTTATCATTTTCTTCTGAGACGTCTTAAATTTCGTCTTGATTATCGTTAAACTATCCAGACACGTTGAGTGTACGCATACAATAGTAAAGAAACAGTTTTATATGCATAGATTGGTTTGGTTTGGTTTGTCGCTCTATGGTCATCTTGTGCACACGAGGGCTAACAGACCGCGATCTATAGTTAGTTACCTACGACAAATTACCCTGAGGAATAAGATTTCATTGCGTTTATCATTTTCTTCTGGGACGTCTTAAGTTTCAACTTCATTATCGTTAAATTATCCGGATACGTTCAGTGTACACTGAGAACAACAGTATAAGAAACATTTTCCATGTATACATTGGAAAGTACTATATGATGAACTGAAAATCTATATAATCGAACTATAATAAATTTTGGAGAAATTTTTAAAACCTTTAAAAGTTCCACAGGAAAGAAAAAGAATAATGCATTCAAATTAAAATGCTGCAATAATAAACTACACAATTTTGCATACAGAAAAATATTAGAATTTTTAAAATAATTGTAATAATAATAATAAATGAATAAATAAAAAAAAAAATTTTTTAATTTATCAAAATCCATTTACAACCGGCTTATATCTTTACTAGATGATATAAAAACGCTAACCTAAAATTTACCACAACTATAAATTATTATACAACAATTATTATTTTTTACTATAAATTTTTTTAACATTGAAAATCACATAGACACTAATGTTTCTAGTAGTCAATCACGGACGTTATCACTCCTGCATTTAATGGGGGCCTGATGACCGAGTGGCACTGAGAAAGGCGTTCTGGGCTCGGTACCACATTTTCGGGTTCGAGCGTGGCGGTGCCATGGGTGTTTGTAGTGGTTCGGAATTCACTTTAAACTTTAGGTCCCGGTCTGTTTTCTAAAAGAACTACCATAAGGTGACCGTAGAGCGATAAAAACCAAACCTAACATTTTATTGAAACATTCTTTGGCATATTATCATTGTTTAGCAACTATATATTATTTTTTTGCGAATAAAAGAAGAAAAAAAAATCAATCAGAAAGTTAGTGATTTATTAACGAAAATTGTCTTTGAACAGAAAATCTGGCAAAGAAAAAGAGTAATTATATTTATTTTTATATTTAGGCACATGGATGTCACAATGACGATGGCCGAGTGGTCTTAGGCGCTGGTTCAGGTCGCAGTCCACTTCTGTGGGCGTGGGTTCGAATCCCACTTCTGCACAAGATGAATTTTTCTTGAATCCATTTTTAAACCGTAGGTCCCGGTCCTTACGATCGTAGAGCGCTGCGGGGGCATTGTACCGCGTCCGTGGCTTACCATCAAGGTTACACGCGCCCCTGGGTAATGCCCAAAGTGAGTAACATCGGTGCAGCCCTTATGGATCCAAGATCACGGTCTATTTGCCAGCTGCATTGAAGAAAAAAAAATGTTTGGGCACGTATTTCTCTGGAATAGAACAAGCGCACCCAGAAATCTTCCAGGGCGCACCCTTTGAGAACTGCTGATTTAGTAACTTATCTTCGCGTGTCTTTTAATCAGTTCATCCATTTATCAAAGATATTCCAAGTTGAAATCACAAAAACGCTTCATAAGATAATGCAGCAGGTTTTCTAGAATGATAACAAAAATATACTGATAAAGTCAGAGATTTTTCTTTCAGTTTCTACAAAAGGTGTGCTTAAAATAGACAAAATTTATAGCAGGAATGTTTAACACTTCTTCTTCTACTTCATTGGAGTGCGCCAGGAAGCCGTTACCATGGTGGCCTATTGGCAGATTTCGAAGTAGGAGATATTTTCGTTTACGGGGTAGGGTTAGCCAGCCAGTCAGTCCAATACTTTACGTCATATTAGACTAATACCTACGAATTAAAGGGGATTTCGGGAATCACTACAAACATCCACGGTACAGCCTGGACTCGAATCTTAAACCTGTGGGACCGATAGCCAGTCACTCGGCCATCAGGCCCCCACCTAAAATTTACCACAACTATAAATTGTACTCCGTTACAGCTTAGCTATTGCCATTTTACAGTTGAAGTTAAAGATTTCATATGAAAATATTTTGTATAGAACTGATTAATTTTAAAATATACAGTTACTTCAAATTAGTGACAAAAAAATAACATGAAAAAGAGTATAATTTTTTCTTCAATGCTGGGCATTTGATTGAGGTAATGTGGCACTGAAAAGGCATATTTATGGCGGATTCAATTTATCTAAGGTGCAGCGTGACGGAGTAGAGCAGATGTTCTTCGCTTTTTGAAAAGTAATATTTTCTGTGGCGATTTTCAAAAGGAACTACCATTTTCGGAACGTATTAGAAATAAAAATTCAACTAACTCCAACTAAAAGTTTTACCATTGATGAAGGGTTCTCTGAATTATTCGTCACAAAATGTACTCGTTTTTCAATGACTATAAATACTATATATTATACTAATATCTGAATACTATAATACTATATACTATTTTACTATCTAAAATAAATGAACTTTTGCAATTTTGTATAGTTATTCACAAAATATAATATGAAAAGTCTGACTCTCGGCCAATGTAACGTGCACAGGTAGATTACAATAAAAACTCAGATTGGAGTTCAGTGGGGGGGAATTCGTTTCAACTATTACTTTCGGTTTGGTTTGGTTTGTCACTCTACGGTCATCTTGTGCACACCTTAGGCTAAACAGACCGGGACCTACAGTTTAAAGGGGATACCGAACCACTATAAACGCCCATGGCACCACCAGGACTCGAACCCGAAACCTGTGGTACCGTGCGTCAGAGCGCTAACCACTCGGCCATTCAGGCCCCTACTACTTTCGGAGACGACGGTATTCGTTAGCGCTTTAGACAGTGTATCTTTTAACAGTAATCGCGTTGTCTAGTGAGAGTTTTCTGGATTTGTCCCTCAAGTGTGGGATAATTACGCCGAAATGTTCTTTGAGAAGGCAATGCCTTTAACTCCTCGATTCCCGTTGAACCATTCATGCAGGGGCACATTTTCCTATAGGCTAATTAGGCTTCAAGATCAAGAGGGGCCATTCAAATTGTTAGCAAAATTAGCTATTCTAAAAACGGTAAACACTAAAACACTGAAGAGGGACTTTGTACATTGAATGAAGTGGTATATGGGGTTGAAGCAACAAAGCAATCAATATATGTGAACAGTTAGTTTTTTTTTTTTCCCCTTATTTTTAATATCTCCTCAAAACGTGTTAAACAGGTTTAAAACGCGAAATCGAAAATCCAACCGCCGGGACTCGAAAAGTCACCGAGCGCCATTAGCCACTTGGCCATTCAATAGGGAATATTATTAGTCACATATGACTAATAAACAAACATAAAAATGTATTGGTTAAGATCAACGCTTTCGGCTCATTGGGTCTGTTCGTTTGTATATACTAGATTGCACCAAAGTATAGTTCATACGTTCATTGATTGCTATGGCAAATATTGACGTGCCTTGTGCTCTAAGCTCCAATTTGTTCTTGCTCTTTTGTTAAAAATGGGAGGTGAAACGACCTCAGAAGTGGAATAACTTAGGGCTTCTTTTCATCTAAATCCGGCCTTGCGTTCATGTATACATAATATGAAGCGAATACTCCAATGTGCAGAAAAAAAAAAAAAAAAATAGAATTGAATTCTTTTACTGGACATTTTTCAGAACAATACCGGATCACTTTTGTAATGCGTGTGGGCTTAGCCAAGAATAACACCTATGCATTCTTCTTTACATCAGTGTATATGTTGTCGATATGGCATCCAGTTTATAATTTTCAGTGCTTCTAATTAAACTCTACAACCACTGCTTTGAAAACTAAATAATCTCGGATAATAAATAAAAATAATCTAAAAATATCTCTAAATAATCTGCTGGAGATTATAGACTTTCTTACTTTGATCTACTTTTGGGTAAAAACTTCCTTCAATAAGACACACAAGTGGCATGTCTGGAACAACGTGCAAATATACGTAGATGTGCCTCCATATCGAAAACAAATGAAAAATTCCTTATCTATCTATCTATCTATATATATATATATAATTAATTTTTGTACATGTGTTTGTCACTGAACTCCTCCTAAACGGCTTGACAGATTTTGATGAAATTTTGTGTGTGTGTTGGACAAAACACGGAGAATGTTTTTATCTATCCCCTTTGTTGTAAGTTGCCACCAGGTGGTGCTGCAGTACATCAACTTCTATATCGTTCAACCAATCGCTATGAAAATTTATAATAATATATATTCGAGTATGGAAAATAGGTTCGCGCTATCCACTTTATTGTTACTTGCCATCAGATGGTGCTACAGCATTTTATACTTATATGTCGTTCAAACGATATGCATGAAAATTAGTACGCACATATATTGGAACATGGAGAATATATTTGCGATATGTAATTCTCTACAATGCATTATTTTTGGGGGCCCTAATAGGATCGTAGAGTTTTGTGGGGTAGTGTTACTCACGTCCGTGGGCTATCTTCAAGCTACACGGGCCCCCTGGATAATGATAAATGAGTAACAGCAATGCAGCCCTTGCATATGGCATAAAGATTAACTATCTGTACTGCCAGTTGCATCAGAACAATAACACAATGCTTTTTTTTTTTTTTTTTTTTTTGGCAGGACAACGTATGCCGGGTTCTGCTACTATATATATATATATTACACTAATTAAACTAATGTCCTTCCGTTCACAGAAGAATTTTAAACAGACCATGCATTAAACTACCGAAGTGTGGCCAACCTCAATCTGCCAAGCAAACCTAACCAACAGTTCGTGTGTCTATGCTTGGTTTGATGGCATTGGATGCACAGGCTGAAAATTTAACCCTCCATTAAACTTGAGGAGATACGTGGTTAAAGTTAATCAACCACAGGTTCTGTCTCTGCGGGTACTCATTCCATGGGCGGAACACACTGATCCACCAAAATCGTATTAAAGTGGTCAATAAGCTGGGGGTGACGCGAATGCTCTATCACTGAAGAAGGGATAAAAACAGATGCCAAAAAGATAATAAATAATATTAAAAAAAAAAAAAATTTAAGTCATTAGAGAGTTTTTGCATCCCGTATTTTTACAATAAGGTATTTTTTTCTCCTCAGCGCGCATGCCCATATGAAATTGCGCATGCGTATCTGTAATAATGTTTCCTATGAGCATGCGCGCCAGGGAGAAAAAAATACCGTATTATAAAAATAAAGTATGCAAAAACTCTCTAATTCCTACTTTTGTTCACTAGATTGCAGACAAGTCCTTTATAAATAATATTCATGCATTTTTTTAATTTTATCTGGCGCCATCTATTGGTAGATAGCATGAAACTTAAATCTAAAAAAAAAAAAAAAAAAACTAAAATTAATTAATTTAAATTTAATTAATGTGGATGAATAAAAAGTATTTTATTAACGATTAAAAATTTAACACAAAAAAAAATACCACTAAACTATTTTTAAAGCCAGAATATACACTATTGTATATTCTGGCTTTAAGTGGAGAGTGGAATGGTATTAAGTGGTATTTAAGTGGGAATTTTTATACACACTCCACTGAAATGTGCCGCCACCTGCCTTTTGTGATTGGTTATTTCACGTTGACGTCGAAAGTAGGTGGTGGTGACATTAATGTGATTGACTGTGTATATACATATATTCATTTTTTGAAATTTTTTTTTTTTGTCTAATACTTTTATTTACAAGAACAAAAGGGGTAAAAAATTATTTTTAACATTCGGTTCTAATTCTTCTTTTTTTTTCTTCTAATGCAGCTAGCAAACACTTAAACACTTGGTCATGGATGCCTTAAGGCAAGCGCTGCACAGACGTTACTCACTTTGCATTACCCAAGGGGCGCATGTAACTTGAAGGTAAGCCACGGACGCGGAGTAGCAAAGCCCCCGCAACGCTCTACGATCCTGTGAGACCGGGATCTACGGTTTAAAGTGGATTCCGAACCACTACAAACAACCATGGCACCGCCGGGACTCGAACCCGAAAGCTGTGGTACCGAGCGCCATAGCGCTAGCCACTCGACCATTCAGTTTTAAAAGCCAGAATATACACTCTTGTATATTCTGGCTTTAAGTGAAGTGTGGAATGTGGTATTAAGTGGTATTTAAGTGGAATTTTTTATATACACTCCACTGCAATGTGCTGCCACCTGCCTTTTGTCATTGGTTATTTCACGTTGACGTCGAAAGTAGGTGGTGGTCACATTAATGTGACTGACTGTGTATATAGGGAGAGTGTGAGCTAATAAAAGAAATTGAAAAAAGAATCCAACAATCGCAATCAAAACATTTTGTAGTCTTGACGGTTAATATCCATTACCTACACAGGAAGATGAAAACGCAACAATACCCCTGTCTAGGTGAATCATCCATTCCACGCCAGTGCCACTGGTGCCACGCTTCAGTGCATTCCTGGGACTTTTCCCACCGGTATCTTTTCACTGATGGCTCGAATCCTTGCTTCGTTACCACCCTCTTCGTTGCTTTGCATTCTGCGCAGAGTCTTTAATGAAGATCATCAGGGGGATAGCAAATAACTTGCTGATGTGCCAACGAGGAAGGTTCAAAAGTCGATAATAATCTTATCTGAACATATAAATCAAGATTTATATTGATTAAAGACGGATTTATACGTTAATTGGCACCAAATTCAGTCAGATGATATATCCAACTTTGCAGTTTCCTTGGTTCAGAAAATCTGTGGGAGGCCCCATTTGGGAGAATAGAATTTTGTTTTTGTATAATCTAAAATAGTACTAATAAGGAAAAACTTTTGTAACATAATGATTGAGCATGAAATTTATTCTTTTCATTTGAACTTTTAGTTTATTTTCTAATGATTGAGCATGACATTTTTCATTTTCATTTTGAACTTTTTCGTTCAGTATTTTCTAATAAAAGAGATATTTAAAGAAGTCAGGTGCCTCTTTAAAATTTTTTTTAAGATAACTATAATTAAAAAAATTTTAATAAATTCATAATATAATAATTCATAATAATGAATAATTCCAAAAATACATAAAAATTCAAAATAAAATTCATGAAAATAAGAAAGTTTTAAGGCATTCCTACTCTTAAATTTTTTGATGGCTCGCGTTTTTAAAGTTTTTGACATAATATGAAATACAGAAAATTAATTAATTAATCAATTAAAAACTGTAATAAACAGACATAATAATTAAAATGAATAAAATGTCCAAAATATAAGCATTATCATTTAGCTAAAAAGAATTGAAAAAATCTTACAAAACCCATTTTTTTTAGAAATTTCTTGTGTACTGTGAATCTATAAAAATGTTTTGATTTTCTCGCATATACTTTGAAAGAATTCAGAAACTTAATTAATTAGTCAATTAAAAACCGAATTACATAGAGCTATTAATTAAAATAATAGATTACACGAAATATGAGCAATATCATTCAGATAAGAAAATCTCAAATCGGACTTTTTAACTTAAGCTCTCTTTAAAATATTTGTGGAAATTCATGTATTTTTAATAATTCAACCGAAAATTAATTAATTAATCAATTGAATGAATTAAATATCTCTATTAATTAGGATAACAGAACATCCAAGATATGACCATATATGATTTAAAAACGAAAATCTCACAAATCACAATTTTGTAAGAGTTCGTTTCCTTATGTATTCTGTGACAATAATACAAAAATTAATTAATAAATCAATTAAAAACCGAATTAAATAGACCTATAAGATGTTTATAATATAGTAATGTGTATTTTTGATTCCTCGCAATCCTTTGACAATAATTAAGAAAATTGATTCATTAATCAATTAAAAACCAAAATAAATATACATATAAGATAATAAAAATACAAAAAATATGTCTAGCATCATTTAGATAAAGTCTTCACAAATTGAAACTTTTAAGGACTTTTTGTGTGATAGTCTCATTAAAATATTTTGATTGCTCGTGTATCCTTTCATAATAATACGTAAAATTAATTAGTTAATCAGTTAAAAATATTAAATAGATCAATTTATTAAAATAATAGAATGTCCAAAATATTACCAATGTCATTGAGAAAAATAAAAATCTCATAAATCAAATGTATTTAAGGTCTTACGTCCCTAAAATTTTTTGAAGACTCGTTATCCTTTGATTCTTGTATCCGTACAGAAAATTAATTAATTAGCCAATCAATTAAAAGCTGAATTAAATAGACCTATCAATTAAGATAAAAATATGAACAGTATCATTTAGAAAGGAATCCACTAAGTAGATCCCAGTCTAACATGACTGTAGAGCGTTGGGCGTCAGACTGACAACCCTATCCTGTAAAAAAAAAAAAGGCATCTCATGTTTCGAAATCAGGTGGGGCCATCACCGTGGGGCTGTTGCGCCAATGATGATGATGATGAGGAGGATCATTTAGAAAAGAAAATCTTACAAATCACATTTTTTAAACGAATTTCTTGTGTAGCAGTCGGTCTATAAAATTTTTTTGGTATATATTTTGATAGAATTCAGAAAATTAATTAATTAATCAATTAAAAACAAAAATCAATATACATACAAAGATAATAAAACATGCAAATATGTCCAGTATCATTTAGACAAGAAAATCTTCACAAATCAAACCTTCATTGAAATATTTTGATTGCTAGTATATCCTTTGACAATAATACAGAAAATTAATTAGTTAATCAATTAAAAACTGCATTAAATGGATCTATTAATTAAAATAATAGAATGTCCAAAATATTACCAGTGTATCCATGCAGAAAATTAATTAACTAACTAATAAATTAGAAATTGAATTAAATAGAACTATTAATTAAGATAATAGGACTTCCAAAATATAACCAGTATCATTCAGAAAAGAAAATCTCAAGGAGGGGGAAAAAAAGACAACAATCACAAATAGCCAGATATTCCAACTAAGTTATAATAATTTTAGTAGGAATTTTATATACTATTGTGTCCAAAAAGTAAGACCAGTTTTCAATTTAAAATTCCCGGCCATATGGTATGTCAGTTTTTTTTTTTTTTTTTTTTTTTTTTTCATTTTTAGGTTGCTGGCACTGTCCTTGATATCTGTGTGAAATTTGACTTAAAAATATTCGTTAGTTACGCTTGGTTTTGTGAGATGCTAAAACTGATTCCGGCGATTTTTGAAATGCCTCTTTAATCGACTCAAAACGGTGTCCCCGGAGTGCTCTTTTTGAGTTTAGGTAATAGCCAGAAGTAGCATGGTGTGAATACGGTGGTTGTGGAACGATTTGGGTGTCATTTTTTGGAGACAAGGTCACTAAAAATCAATGCAGTGTGAGCTCCCGCATACAGTGTTTACGCTACCAATCGAGATTTGACGCGTTTGAGGCCCAAAACATCTTTTAAAATGAAATTTTGAAATTCCAACATCATCAGCAAGATCTCTAATTGTAAATCGACGCTTTTCAAGCACCAAATCTTTAATTTTTTGGACCTTAACCAACCTTAACCGCTGACAACCGACCATCAACCTTAACCGCTTCGTCGGTTGAGGTGGCTGGTCGACCAGAGTGCTCATCGTCTTCAACGCGTTCTCTGCCTTCTTTGAACTGTTTATACCACTTCTAAATATTTCTTTGCGATATAGGAATGCTCACCGAATGCCTTCTGCAACATTCTATAAGTTTCCGCAAACAAAATTTGAATGTAAATTCTTGCTCAATTAATTCAGACGTTTCAAAATTGCCGGAATCAGTCGGTCTTACTTTTGGACACAGTAGTACCAAAGAGCTACCACCCTGGAACCACATTATTGTCCGCTAGATCAGATGATCTTCATCATGGATGAGCAACAAAAAAATATAAATATTGTATCAAGATTGTGTTTGTTATATAAATGTAATAAAACCATCTTTGAAAAATATATTTAAACAACACAAGAGCAAAATTTGAATAAAAGCGACTGTTGTACTTGCTGCATTGTAACAAAAGTTTTAAAAAGCAAAAGTAAATAATATAAAAATAAGAAAAAGGGTAGATTAAAAAATTTTTTTTTTTTTTTTTTTTTTTGTGGTCCCCTTGGAATTGGTGCCTTTACTTTAAAAACCACTGCCCTAGGGGCACAGCAATCCCTGAGTTTAAAAATCATTGTTTTATGGAAAATTCACAACTTGGGCCACATGTAGAAAAGCTCTAGACCACAAGTTAATCTGCTTTAGTGTAGAGCACATGTCAATACCACTTTTTAAACCCTTGTTTAGTAATTTGAAGCTAATGAAAGGAATAAGATTATGAAGAAAACTAGTTATATTATTCAAATACCATAAATACAATTATGAAATAAGCTAGTTAAATTAAATTAACATACTATAAATGCAATTATGAAGTAAGTAAGCTAGTTATATTAAATTCAGATACCATAATTACAATTACGAAGTAAACTGATTATATTAAATTCAGATACCATAAATGCAATTATGAAGTAAACTAATTATATTAAATTCAGATACCATAATTACAATTACGAAGTAAACTGGTTATATTAAATTCAGATACCATAAATGTAATTATGAAGTAAACAAATTATATTAAATTCAGATACGATATATATAATTATGAAGTAAACTAGTTATATCAAATTCAGATACAATTATGAAGTAATCTTGGTATATTAAATTCAGATACAATTATGAAGTAAACTAGGTATATTAAATTCAGATAATATATACAATTATGAAGTAAACTAGGTATATTAAATTCAGATACCATATATACAATTATGAAGTAAACTAATTTTATAATATTAAATTATAAATTATAATTATTAGTATGCTTCATAATTGCATTTACGGTACACAAATTCAGATACCATAAATACAATTATGAAGTAAACTAATTAAATACAATTATGAAGTAAACTAATTAAATTAAATTCAGATACCATAAATAAAATTAAAAATTATATAATAATACATATTCATTAGACAGGAAAATCCTGAACATAAGAAGATACTGTATAAATCAGTTAGTTCTCAAACTTTTTACTTCTGCACTCTCTTTAAAAAAAAAAAGGAAAATTCTGCGACATCCCAATGCAATATTTTTCATTAAGAGTTAATTAATAATTTTATTGTTTATTCAGTATATGTTATATCATCAGGATATCTTTAATTAAAAATTAATGCTTTAAAAATATCGTGCCCCACAATTAGAGAATTATCGGTATAACCCAGTTAAAAATACATGTCTTCTTCAATAAGTGATGGAATAGCTCTTATTAGTAAATTACTACTGTTCTACCAGCTGTTCAGTGGAAAGGTAAACATCCGGTTTAAAGGCGGAAACGGACGAATCGATTACTTGTTAGAGGTGCTAATCAGACAGAGGCATTACTTGTTAATGGTGTTTGTCAATTTTATACACGATGATTAGTTAGTCTAAAAAAATTAAAAAAAATATTTATGCTAAATTAATTGTATGTGAAAAATCTTCGATAAAAGGCATTTTTATCGAGTTTTTTGATTGATTAAGTAATTGTGTTTTATTTAAATTAAGTTATATTTACCTTTATTTTGTAAATATCGAAAGCCTGTGATTGGTTTAAATCTGAAGAAAAAGCCTCTAAATTATGAAAAATACAATTTTGCCAGATATTTTTGATATATTTGAAATAAATTTGTTACTATCTACTATAATGGTTCTTGTGGAAGTTTTTCGTAATATTTACAAAGATAATATGGTTGTTTGTTTTTTATTCACTTTATTATATTCAAATCTTCTATTTATAATTTTTGCTTTTTATCATTTTAGATAAATTTTTTATTGAAACTATTTATCAAGTGAATGGAATTTGATTGTTTAAAAATTTTAACTAATTATCTATAAGCATTATTGTTATATTGTTTTTCTTATAGCTATTCATTGTTCTTCACTTTTTACTGTAAATCACTTCAAACGATTTTTTATTAAAAAATAATTTTATTAAAATTTTATTACAAATAATTTTATTTATATATCTGTCTTAATATTTATAAAATTATTTATATCTATACAGCTAATTTTTATCGCAGTATTTTAGGGAATTAAAAATAAATGGAAGTAAAAATTTCGTTACAAATAGACTTTAGAAGTTGGTACTGCCATCTGTTGTTTTTTTCACAAACTAAATTCAAATTCGAATGATAAAGATTTATTATTAATTTTAAATTGCAAGTTACAGGTAGTTATTTACATTTCAAAACATATTTTAATAAAAATAATTATTTCAGAATCCTTTGTTAAAATAAATGTTTAAATTTAATATTTAAATTTATCAATAATACTTATCCCCATATTGTGTTGAAATTTAAAGAATTAAGATTCACAAAATTAAAAAAGAATGAAAAGAAAGAATTTGTCATCATTAAATTTTGTTTCTAGTTTTATTCTGAATTAATTTGAGATTAATTTTTTTATTGTATGCTAATTTATTAAGTAGTTTAAATTATAATATGTTCACCATTTTTTTTTTTTTTTTTAATTAGGCAAATAATGTATGAATTTTTACCTATTAATTCTATGCTAATAAAAAATTATTATGATTAAAATAGAGCAAATTAATTATTAATCATTTTTCTATAATTAATTTTTTTTCCTATCAGTAGCTGACACTATATGTAAGCAAATTTGTACTTTTCAAATCAAATCTTATTTCTTAAATCTGAAACATTGAAAAATTATAAAGATAAATTCTAAAATTTCGCTTAAAAACATCGTTGTAAATATAAAATAATAGACAAACAATGCACACATACTGCAGAAAATAGAGTTCTTTTACATATTTTTTTTTCTGGAATTTTTTTTAAAGGTCATGGTCATTATGATTCAGCATTTTTCATTTATATTTCAAAGTTTTATTCAATTTAATGAATTTTTTTTATTCATATTAATTACATTTATGCAATAGTTATTCATAAATTGCATGTATATTGTCGAAAGAAACGTAATAAAAATATACAACATTCTATACTTTAAAATTAGTATAAAATTCTTAATAAAATTATTAGTATACAATTAATAATACAATTTTATTAATTTTTTTTTTTATAAAAGGGTGAATTTTATAATATCAAACTAAAAATCTAAAAATCGCTATCTATTTAAATATTATTGAAAATACATATTATTGTTTATTGCATTTACTTTCTTTTTTTTTTTTTTTTTTTTCCCCCACATTTACATAGGCCAAAAGAAAATAATACAATTTAATTGTGCTGCCATCTAGAGGCTTAATTATAAACTAAAAAAATAGTTCAAACATAATAATTTATAATAAAAATATACATTCAGGGAAATAAATCTATTAAATTATAGATAAAAAAAGAGAGAAAAAAAAACAATTTTCTCATAATGTGCTATACTTCAAAAATATAGAGAATAAATTATCCCTTATTTATTTAAAAGCAATGAACTTAAATAAATAATTGATAGTCAAACAAAATATTAAAATGAACAAAAATTTAAATTACTAATTAATTTCAATTTAATGGCAATTATATTTAATTATATTTTTATAATTATTGTCCAAATAATTATTTTGTAGACAACGTTTATTATATTTTGTGAAGCAAAAGCATAACTTAACGAAAACTGAATTGCAAATATTAAAATAATCTAAATATTTACTTTTACAATTAAATAATAACAGGTAATTATTTATTTAAGAAATATTCTACAAAAAAATGTCTGGAGATTTGTTAAATAAAATAAAAATAATAAAAATTATTACTCAAAATAATCAAATGAGTCATGAATCCTGTTTTTTTTTTTTTTTTTTTTTTTTTTTTCCCTTGACCTAATTTTCAATACACAGAACAGAGTGTGCAATATAATTGAAGTGTGCAATATTGAAAGTGATTTGCAAAAAGTAATTAACAATTAGAAAATAATAAACTATCAAAATTAATTAATAATTAGTGCATTTTCACGCAGATAAAAATGAATTGATAAAATTGAATACACAGTTTTTAAAATAAGGACATGTTTTGGATGCATAATTTGAATAATGACAATAAAATGGAATGTCTAAGAGAATTAATTGACTTCACAAGTTAGTTTAATTTATTAAATTACATAAAAATATTCAATTGCAGGCAGGGAAAAACGTTACCGTTTTTCTTGTTCATTAGCTTTGTCACTTTAGTAAATTTTTATGAAGAAATATCCAAATTATATAAATCGAATATTTCATTTTTTAAAAAAGTGGTTCAGCGGACACCGTATTCATATGAATATTATAAGCAACCCCAAGATAAATTTTAGCAGGATAAGTTTTAAAAACAATATAAATTTTTCTAAAATTTTAAAACAATATACAAGTATTACAATTTAAATATGTTAATGAGATGAATGAAATTGCCGATTTCATTTTTAAAAGTTCCTTATATTGAGGTTCGAAGTGAGATGTAATGATTCTAAGGAAAGAGGCTAACTGCTCATCTGTCAGTCTATTTAACTGAAATAATTCTTTGTAAGGTTCATAGTTGAAAACATTTGTTCACATATATAACTTATCATTTTACCGATTGAAAGCTGTCTGTGCTTGCTTTTTCTGCCGATTTATGTTTCGTAGAACAAAAATAGAGAAAGTAAAAAGATCATCAGTCCTTTGAAAAAAAAAAAAAAAAAAAAAAAAAAAACGGAAAAAAATATTTAATCAAAGTAGAAAAGGAGACAGATATATAATATATAAATATATATTTCTTTTAATTTGTCCGGCAAATTAAAAATTCTATCCGCGGGCCGGATAGAACCTTCCGACGGGCCGGAGTTTGCCCATCTCTGTTTTAGAGTAACTAGTTTGCATTTCCGTATCATTTTTATTTATTTTTTATTCGGTGGACCTCATATACCACATGGGAATATTACGAACAACCCATCGATGGGTGAGGAATTGCTTCCATTAGGGCATTTTAGAATAACTACTTCGCATTTGCGTGTTATTTCATTTTTAATTAATGTCATTATTCTTGTGAATCTGTGGACCTCTTATTACACATAAGAATATTACGAGCAAATCATTAATAAGTGAGTAACTGCTTTTTAGTAGGAATTTCAGGGTAACTTCTTTGTATTTGCATGCCATTTCATTTTTAATTAATGCCACTATTGTTGTACAGCGGTTGACCTCGTATTCCACATATGAATAATACAGCAGCCCACCGATAGGTGAGGAATTGCTTTCAATAGGACATTATAGGGTAACTGTAATGTCTTATAGTTACTCTATAATGTCCTATTTTTGCGTGTCATTTTATTTTTAATTAATGTTATTATTGTTGTGTATCAGTGGACCTCGTATCCTACATATGAATATTACGAACGACCCATTGATGGTTCAGGAATTGCTTTCCAGTAGGACATTTTAGAGTATCAGCTTCGCATTTGCGTGTCTTATGGCAGAAAATATGAAAACTCTCACAATCCAGTCTGAATATCGAAGCAAGACATCCATGCAAGTTGACTTGATTGCTATCGAATCTCCATGTTTCTGAAAGAAATGACTTAAAAGGATGCCACCAACATATTTGAATCTAAACACTCCTGCACAATAGCTGCGCACGTTATTAATGGTCCACTGGGAAATATTTAATTTTTCAATGTAATTATACCAACGATGTTTGTAAACAATTAATCTGATGTCGGTTTAGTCCAAATCTTGGCTCAGAGGTAATACATGTAGCTAGCATTTCTGCATGCTAATTTCAATGCATGAACACGTATGAATTTGATAGTGGTGCCATGTATTGCATTCATTGCTTTCAGAAATGATGAGACGCAATGGTGTTTGATACAGCAAGCACATTAATAACATTATATTTGGTACAGTTCATTTTGCAACTAATCTAAAAGTTGCTACGAATCTCTGCTAATCACTTTGTTCTGAGGGTATTCATCAATAGAAAGACAGATTCACCGGTACCTATAGAAAGTTTAAATATAAAAATGCCGAGTCGTATAAATCCGAGTCGTGTAAATTCGAAAGAAATATTTATCAACACATTTTATTAAGTGCATTACGGCATCGCTACACCGTTTGAGTGCATTACGACATCGAAAAATGCGGTCATCCAGAGATAACAGTTTTATCACGCAAACCGCTATTTCAAAGGCAATTGAACAAATGAAATAAAGAAGTTCTATTGGGGTAATATTGTAACATACTCACAATGTTACTGAATGCTATTGTTAAAAATGAAAATATAAAAAGTACAATAAAATGTAAAAAAAATTAAAAATACTGATTTGAGTATGTATTATACTTGCATTTTTGTGGTGGAATTTTTTTTTTTCAAGTTCTTTATTTCATTTTTATTTTGAACGGTGAACTACATAATTATCTATTTTAAACCGTAGGTCCCGGTCTAATATGACTGTAGAGCAGGGGTCTCCAAACTTTCCACCCTTAGGGCCATACTGTTTATTCCAGTAAATACCAAGGGCCCAAACCGTTTTAGTTTTTCTGCCATTATCTATAATTTCTAGACTAGCCGCCGAGTACGAGCTCTAAGCGAGCATACGCTTGCTAAATTCGCTGGTTCAATTACTACAATTACTATTGTGTTTATCAATACGACCGTGACACTTGACGACATCTATTGGTTAAAAGCGGAAATAGGTATGTATAACTACCGAGGTTAACAGCGGGATGTTCACTAGTCTATAATGTTAATGAGATTCATTTCAATTATTTGTTAGTTGCTATGCTTAAGTTAAATTTTCTGTGTATTATGCTTGTCATTAAGCTTTACCTAGCAAGTAGATAATACCGAGTTATTGTCATTTTGTATTTTTATATCCAACTTATTACAGCAACAATAAGCTATTCGCTGTCGCGGGCCGGATTTGGCCCGCGGGCCGCAGTTTGGAGACCCCTACTATAGAGCGTTGAGCGTAGGACTGACAAACCTATTCAGTGAAAAGAAAAACATCTCCTGTCTCGAAATCTGACAGTAGGCCGACGGCCTTGGCCCACCATGGGGCTATCGTGCCAATGAAGAAGAAAAAGAACTACGTAATTGTTCAGTTTTTGTAAGCACATTTTATTATAGCCTAATTAATAATACCGTACTGTAAAATTTGAAATATCACATGCAGTACTACCTGATTAAAACACATTACCAAATTAACGTAAAACATTTGAATGTATAAAATTTAGCACTTGGATCCGGGACATATCATAGAATAATTTTTAAACAGGAATATTGAGATAAGTTATATATTTATCTCAATTTTCATATTTAGAAATTAAAATAAAAAACATTCGACCAATTCTTTTTTATTTTTTAATATAGCCCAAAGTTCTCCAAACTTTCCAGCCTTAGGGCCATACTGCTTACTCCAGTAAGTACCAAGGGCCAAAACCGTTTTATTTTTTCTGCTATTATCAATAACTTCAAGACTAATCGCCGAGTACGTGCTCTGAGCGAGCATACGCTTGCTAAATTCGCTGGTTCAATTACTACAATTTCAATTGTGTGTATCGATACGACCGTGAGACTTGACGACAAATGGATACCCCAAGGTTTCATTCGCTTTAATTTAGCTTTTCTGTTCCTGTATATATCCTGTATCAAACATATAATAAAATCATATGTTTGATTCAGGATATATACATTCCAAGCATCGATATACATACACATGCGATACTGTTTACCCCAACATAAATAATTGAAACATTATAGAATTAATTAATAATTGAAATAATGAAACAAGTAATTGGTTACTACCGCGGGATGTTCACTAGTTTATAATATTAGTGGGATTCATTTCAATTATTTGTTAGTTGCTATGCTTAAAGTTAAATTTTCTGCGTATTATACTTTTCATTAAGCTTTGCCTAGCAAAAAAATAAAACCGAGTTAATAGAGAGTTTTTGCATACCGTATTTTGGACATCCATTAGCTTTTTCTCCCTAGTGCGCATGCTCATAGGAAATTGCGCATGCGTATCTGTAATAATGTTTCCTATGAGCATGCGAGCTAGGGAGAAAAAGCTAACGGACGTCCAAAATACGGTATGCAAAAACTCTCTATTATCATTCTGTGTTTTTTTATCCAACTTATTTCAGCAACAATAAGCTATTCGCTGTCGTGGGCCGGATGGATGACACTGGCGGGCCGGATTTGGCCCGTGGGCCGTAGTTTGGAGTCCCCTGATATAGCCTATTAATAAAAAGGCCTCTAAGAGTGAGTCATTTGCAGCATGGGCAGCTAGCGTAAAGATATACGCCTTTTAGACTGCTGGAGACATCCATCGCAGTCATTGTTTTTTAGCAAACAAGTAGAATTGATGACGATTGCAACAACATCTATAAATGATCGACTCGTGACTCAGTGGTAACGTGTGGCGCTGGTGAGCATTAAGGTTGAAGTTCAATCCGTTGGCGGCATTATTGTAAACATTGTTTCAAAAACGAAGAAACTAGATGGCATTTGTGATGTTCAGCATCTTGCCTCGTTAGTCAGACTACTACTACTACTACACCATACCACATCACTGTGTTTAGAGCTGAATTGCCCCTTTACTGTTTGGGAATGATGGAGTCTGATTGGGCTCTGTGACGCTCTATGGTCATATGAGACCGGGACCTACGGCTTAAAGTGGATTCCGAACCACTGCAAACATCCATGGCCCCGCCAGGATTGGAACCCTAAAACCTGAAACCTTTTCCGGTTTTCTTTCATACGATACGAAAATGACGGGTAGT
The DNA here is from genome assembly GCA_021605095.1 of Caerostris extrusa. Classification (NCBI taxonomy): domain Eukaryota; kingdom Metazoa; phylum Arthropoda; class Arachnida; order Araneae; family Araneidae; genus Caerostris; species Caerostris extrusa. Next base: position 83,712 of record BPLR01014609.1, read on the forward strand.
TCCCCCTCCCGGAAGACACTGCCCTCCTCCTTCAGCGACTCGGAGCCACGTCAAACTTCTACCTACGGTGCTCCATCACAACGGAGAGGCCTGATGGCCAATTGGTTAGTTCTCTGGTCTTTAATACGTTAAACTGTAATCCCGGTCTAATTAGCTCAAAGTGTGAAAAAATGACCGTAGAGCGACAAACCAAACCATCACAATGGAAGCTGCCCACTTTCCCTCCATCCATGAGTAGATTACTTATGGAGTGTCCCTCCTGAATTGCCGGACACTGAGAATTAGTCACAACAACAACAGCTCGTATCGACAGTTAGGATGACTGAAGGGAGTTTTCGGGTTTCCTCCTATACAACATGCAAATGTGGATCGTTACCCTTAAAGTTGCTAACGGAAGGTTGTGTCTTCTCTTCACTGCCTATAAAGTGTCACAAGAAGCCCATTCGCGTAGAAAATAAAATCTAATAATCTTATAAAAGTACCACAGTTTAAATCTCATTCCACAAATACAATGCTGATAATATAAAAAAAAAAAAAAAAATTGTATATCTTAATAACGAAAGCTAAAGTTTAAATCGTGTTTATGGTTTCACATTTATTTAATTGAACTCTCTCATACTGGGAGAATGAAGATGTAATGTTTTTGTTTCTGTAAAAGTATGCAGTTATCATTAGGCGTCGTAATATCTTTCAAAAATATTTTTCTAATTTTCAACGAGCGAACGTAGTAACATAAACTATTACAACACACTTGCATAGTTTACTAAAACAAAACTAACACCTGCTACTTCATCACCTTTTTGATTTATGGAACACTTTCAACAGCATTTATATAGACATACATTTCAAATATGTCACAACGTCGTAAATAGAGCACGTAAATTATGTTTAAATTATTTGCGTTGCTGATACATTTTGTTAATTTTTAATAAATAATGCTGAAGTTAATTGAAAAATTAAAGGAAGGAAATTAATAATGGAATAAATTGCTTTGATGTCGAATTTTAAAATTATTATTTATTGCTTGTTCGAAATATTTCAAAGATTATCGTAAAAAAAAAAGGAAGATAGATTATTAAAGTCTATTTTTTTACTATTATTAATGTGAGTTTTATCGATATACTAGTATATACTACTGTGCCCAAAAAGTAAGACCAACTTTTTTTTTTTTTTTTCAAAAACTATTTCTTTATTCTTCCAAATTTATTTCATCGCCTTCAATGTAATCCCCTCCGGACACAATGGCAACTTTTTCCAATCCTCAATGCATGCTAAAAAGTCATCGGCAGGGATGGCCTTCAAAGCGCCCGCCGATTCACGTTGAATCTCTTCAATCGACTCAAAATGGTGTCCCCTGGGTGGTCTTTTGAGTTTAGGGAATAACCAGAAGTCTCGCGGCGTGAATTTGGTGGTTGCGGAAAGATATGGGTTTCATTTTTGGCGAAAGAGTCACGAAGAATCAATGCAGTGTGTTTCCGCATTCAGTGTTTTCGGTAATCGAGATTTGACACTTTTGAGGCCCAAAATGGAATTGACCGATCCTTTTGAAATTCCAACATCATCAGCAAGGTCTCTAATTGTAAATCGACGATTTGCTAGTACCAAATCTTTAATTTTTGGACGGTTTCGCGGTTTTCGTCGTTTGAGGTTGAGGGTCGACTAGAGGGCTCTTCGTCTTCAACGTGTTCTCTGCCTTCTTTGAATTGTTTATACCACTTCTAAACATTTCTTTCCGATATAGGAATGCTCATCGAATGCTTTCTGCAGCATTCTGTACGTTTCCGCAAACAAAATTGAATGCCAGTTCATTACTCAGTTCATTCAGACATTTCAAAAATCGCCGGAATCAGTTTTAGCGTCTCACAAAGCCAAGCGTATCTCAAACACTCATGAATATTTTGACGTCAAATTTCACACAGATGCCAAGGACAGTGCCAGTAACCTAAAAGAAAAAAAATTGAAATTCCATAAGCCCCGGGAATTTTAAATGGAAAATTGATCTTATTTTTTGGACACAGTAGTATAAACAGAAAAATTTAACTCATTAATGTGACTGCTTTTAATTTTATGCATTAAGGTAAGTTGAAAAAGTCATTAAGGTAAGTTTTTCTTTGACCTTACTTTGAAATCCTGAAAGTTTTTAATTAGACTTAGATGTGAAATGGCATCAGTTAAAAATGACAACATTGGTGAAAGGTTAAAAGTATCGGATTGGTTTTGCCGCTCTACGGTCCTATTGTGCACACTTTAGGCTAACTAGATCTAAACCTAACCTAGGCTACAGTTTACGTGGATTCTGAACCACTAACAAATGTCCATTCCACAGCCAGGATTCGAACCTGAAAAGTCTGTGGAACCAAAGGCTAGAGCGCTACCAATTGGCCATCAGGCAGTTCCAAAAGTTTAGAGAGCCTTGAAAGGTTTTGTGTGTGTAACATCGGCTGGTTCCATCCCCTATTATGTAACCCATCAACGAGTGATATGGGGAAGACAATACTTTGTGGGAGGACTTTTTAGAGGTACTGCCTCGCATTTGCGTATCGTGCGGGAGAAAATCCTAAAACTCCCACCAGGCAGCCTGAATATTGATGCGATGCGCTTTTTCCCATGTTGTTATAATCGCTATCAAAATCTCCTCGTTTTTAAATTAGTGACTATAACAATGCAGCTAGCGTGTTCAAACGTAGGCCCTCATACACTCTAGCTTCGCTCATTGCCACTGCGCTTGAACCTGAAGCATCAAAGCCAGAGCTCTAGCCAACTGGACATCAGACCGCATTTAAAATTATTGGAGATTTACGATTAAAAAAGGATAAAAAAAGTAAGTACTATAAAAAATGATATAAATATAATAAAAAATGTTTTTTGTTATTTTATTTTATTTATTTATTATTGCTTTTTAATTTAATTTCATTTATTTATGAAGTATTATTTTTTAATTTAATTCTATTTATTTATTGAATATTATTTTTGAATTTAATTTTATTTATTTATTAATTATTATTTTCTAATTTAATTTAATTATTATTTATATATTTATTTTGTGGGCGTGTGTGCATGAATTTATTTAAATTTTTCGTTGTAAGATTAGTGAAAACAGACGCTGATGCCATTTAAGAATACGATAATTAATTTTTTTTTTTTAATGTTTTCACTGTAAAATGTTTCCATTAAAAAAAAAGACCCTATTCTTTATCAGCTTAATTTTATATATCAAACAAATGACTTCTATTTTTAAATTTCTTCTTTAAACTATTTACTGAAGTTATTTTAATTAGCATTACTTTTTCTAAACAAACTTGCCTGATTGCTGTTCTTAGGACTCCATTGAATCGAATTCTTTCTAACTAGTTTGCGCAAAGCGGGCCTGAATGGCCAAGTGGCTAGCGTTCTGGCGCTCGGTACCACAGGTTTCGCGTTCGAGTCCCAGCGGTGCCATAGATCTTTGTAGTGGTTCGGAATCCACTTTAAACTGTAGGTCCCGGTCTAATAGGATGGTAGAACATTGCGGGGGCATTGTTACTCCGCGTCCGTGGCTTATCTTCAAGTTACTTTATCGCGCCCCGTGGGTAATGCAAAGTGAGGACGTCTGTGCAGCGTTATTTGCCTTAAGGCATCCAAGACCAAGCTGTCTAAGTGTTTGCCAGCTGCATTAGAAAAAAAGAAAGAAAGTTTGCGCAAAGCATGCCCAGATCCTCATAGCCAAACGCAATGTAATCTCAATTGACAGTGGTAACCGTCAGACTATTAAGACAGACCTTTTAATACAGTTTTTAATTAGACGTAGATATGAAACGGCAGAAATACACACACAAAAATAGTACTTATAAATGTGACTGCTTTTAACTTTATGCCATTCAAAGTCATTATGACTTACCTTGAAACTTTTCTTTAATTAGTCTTTTTATTATAGTTTTTAATTAGACTTAGATGTGATATGACATCAGTTAAAAAAATGACAACATTGTTGAAAGATTGAAAATAGTGGAGAATCACGACTAAAAAGTAAAAACTTCTTAGGGGACATTGTAATTTTTCCCTTAGTTTATTTTGTTTTTATTATTTATTTATTTACTTTATGCGAATTTATTTAAATTTCTTCAAGATTAGTGAAAACAGACTTAGCTGATGACATTTAAGGATTTCATAAATTAATTTTTTTTTTTTTTTTTTCACTGTAAAATTGTCATTTAAAAGGTTTCATTTAAAAAAAAAAAAAAAAATTATTAGTTTTACTTTTATATTGTGGGACCTGAATGGCCGACTGACTAGAGATCGGTGCAACAACTCGGTGTTTCGGGTTCGAGTCCCGGCGGTGTCTGTAGTGGTTAATGTCAGTTTTATGATATAAGAATCTACTTTAGACCGTAGGTCCCGGTCAAATATGACTGTAAAGCGTTGGTTGTGGGACTGACAACCCTATCCCGTTAAAAAACATTGTCTTCCGTATAGAAATCTTGACCACCATAAGGGCTGTCGCGCCACTAATGAAGATGACTTTATATCATAATATCAGTTTTATGATATAAAGTAATAATATAATATCAGTAACTGATACCATAATATTAGTATTATGATATAAAGTAACAACGTATCACTAACTGATGACATAATATCAGTATTGATATAAAGTAATAACATAATGTCAGTATTATGATATAATGTAATAATATAATATCAGTAACTGATAACATAATATCAGCTTTATTTTATCTACCAAACATATAATTTCTTCTTTAAACTGTTATTTACTGAATCTATTTAATTAGCATTACTTTTTTTCTAAGCAAACTTGCACGTTTCCTGTTTGATTTTTCACACGGATCGAATTCTTTCTAATCGAATTTTTTGTTTGTTTTAAAACACTCTTCGCCAAAGAAGAGGAGGCGAACGCAGTATGTGGGTTCAATGTAACCTCAATTAACCGTGGTAACAGTCAGACTACTACTTTCCAACTAATTTATTTTATTATCATTATTATTTATTTATTTATTTATTTATTTTCGAATTTATTTAAATTTGTTCGTTGTAATACTTTTGTTCGTAACAGACTTAGCTGATGTTACTTAAGGATACGATATTGTTTTTTGTTCCAATGCAGCTGGCAAACACTTAGACAGTTGTCTTGGATGCCTTAAGGCAAGCGCAGCACCGACGTTACTCACTTAGCACTACCCAGGAGGTGCGTGTAGCTTGAAGATAAACCACGGACGCGGAGTAACACTACCCCGCAACGCTCTATGATCATGTTAGACCGGGACCTACGGTTTAAAGTGGATATTGTACCACTACAAACATCCATGGCACAGCCGGCATGCGATAAATTAATTTTTTTTTTTTTCTCTATGAAATTTTCGGTTAAAAAGTTTTCATTTCAAAATAAATTTTATCAGTTATACTTTATATCCTAATATCAGTATTGTGATATAAATTAATAACATAATATCAATGTAATCTTTGTAACATAATATCGGTACTATCTTTATAACATAATGTCAGTAGTATCTTTATAACATAATATTATCAATCCAACATATAATTTCTGTCTTCAAATTTCTTCTTTAAACTGTTATTTACTGCAGCTATTTAATTAGCATTCCTTTTTTCCTAAACAAACTTGCATGTTTCCTGTTTGATTTTTCACACGGATCGAATTCTTTCCAACCTGTTTGTTTTAAAACACTCTTCGCCGGAGATTAGAGGCGAACGCAGTATGTGGTTCAATGTAATCTCCATTGACCGTGGTAACGTAGTTGGGTATTCGTTTTTGGCTTTCTTTTCTTCTTTATTTGGCGGTTTTGTTTAGTCTTCGCTTCACGGCCACTTCCTTCCTCTTCGACAGAGTGTCACTAATGGCCGTCGTTTATTTTAATCCCCGACTTGTTTTTGTGAAAAACATTTTACCATATAGGCTTTATACGATCGAAATATTCATGGATGTACAAACGGCTGACGATTTTATGGTGGTCCGCTTCTTCAAGTGTCTCAAGTTTTAAGAAAATGAGCAATACAGCTTTAATGTAATGAACAAAAAAAAAAATTTTTTAAAAAGAACAATTATTCTGTAGAAATATACTTTATTCAGTGTTTTCTATAGTAATGCAGACTTGAAAATATATTTTTTAATAATATGCTAACCTAGATGCAATATCGAGGCCTGATGGTTGAGTAACCAACGTTGCGGTGTCACAGGTTTCGAGTTCGAGTACAGTTTGGAAATTGGTTCGATTTGGTCTAATGATAAATTCTTACATTAATGTTACTCAAGATTTGGTTTGGTTTGTCGCTCTATGATCATTTTGTGAACACAATGTTTTCTATTTTAGGACTTCAAAAAACTATCTTTTAATAATAGGCTAACCGGGACCTACACTTGAAAGTGGGATTCGAACCACTCACATTTATGTTACTCAAACATCCATGCCACTGCCAGGATTCGAGCCTGAAGCCTGCCAGGTACCAAAGTGCAGAGCGCTAGTCAATTGGTTATCAGGCAGCTCCAGTTCTGGCTGTGCCATGGGTGTTTGTAGCGGTTCGGAATCCACCTTAAATCGTAGGTCCGGTCTAATATGATTGTATAGCGATAGGCGTAGGGATTGACAACTGTACCCCCATAAAATGAAACCATCTCCTGTCTCGAAATCTACCAGTGAGCAGACGGCCTTTTCCCACCAGGAGTAGTGCGAGGGAATTAGTTAGATGTAATATCAAATCAAATATATAAAATAATTTATCAATTTCCAATATCAAATTATGTCTGTTATATAATTATTGCGATGTTTTTACACCAAGGAAATCCCTGACTTGTTTTAGTGAAGAAATTTTCCACATGCTTTATGTGATGGAAATATTCATTGCAGAGATGTACAGACTGCTGCCCGCCGACGCTATTATACAGATCCGCCCTTCAAATGTCTCAAGTTTTAAGAAAATGAGCAATACAGCATTAATATAATGAACAAAAAAAAATATATTTATGTGTTAGAAAAATATTTTATTGTAGACTTGATTACTTTATTGCAGATTTGGAGAACATATCTTTAAATAATATGTGAGCCTGGATGCAATATCATTGTCAAATTATATCAGTTTTATGATTATTGAGATATACTTATACCAAGGAGGCATGATGGCAGAATGATTGGATTCGGTGCCACAGGTTTCAGGTTGAAGCCTGTGAAATTTTGCAGAGCGCTAGTCTTGGTTATCAATCTAGCTCCAGTCCCGGCAGTGCCATGGGTGTTTGTAGTGGTTCAGAATACACTTTAAACCGTAGGTCCCGGTCTATTATGGCTACTACTACTACACCACGCAACATCACTGTGCATAGAGCTGAGTTGCCTCTATACAGTTTGGGAATGATGTGGGTGAGAAGTCTGATTGGACTCTGTGAAGCTCTACAGTTATATGAGACAGGGACCTACGGTTTAATGTGGATTCCGAACCACTACAAACATCCATGACACAGCCAGTACTCGAACCCGAAACCTGTGGCAACGAGGTTTATTATGACTGTAGAGCGTTGGGCTGTCATCCCTAGACAAATCATCTCTAGTTTCGAAATCTGCCAGTATACAGATGGCCTTGGCCCACCATGGGGCTGTTGCGTCACCGATGATGATGATGAATTATATCAAGGAATTTTTTTATTATCTCATATTTATCGACAGAAACATGTTAAATTTTACTGGAAACGATTAAAGACTGGATGCGATTGTTTCTAAATAATATAGTAAAATTCAATAACTAACTCCCTGGCACTACGTGGCCTGATAGGTAATTGGCTGGCCTTTGGTACCACTGGCTTCAGACTTGAATTCTGACGGTGGCATGGGTGTTTGTTAGTGGTTCGGAATCCACCTTAAGCTGTAGATCCCGGTCTAATTAGCCTAAAGTGTGCACCAACTGACCGTGGGGTGACGAACCAAACCAAACCCTTGGCACTACAATTACTAGTGGGCCAAGGCTATCTGCCTGTTTGCAGATTTCGAAACTAGAGATGGTTTCTTTTTACGGGTAGGGTTGCAATCCTACGACCAACGCTCTACTGTTATATTAGACCAGGACCTACGGTTTAATGTGTATTCCGAACTACTACAAACATCCATGGCACAGCCGTGATTCAAATCCGAACATGTGGAGCTGGAGCATTAAAATGCTCTATATTTCATCTTATTTGTGAACTGACATTTCTAGACATAACAATAAATAAAAACCTCCAATGAATAAAAACCATTTGCTTAATTGCAACATAGATCTAATCATATAATATAAAAACTTATGTAATATCACGCGTCAAATTCTATGCATTCTATCATATATAAAGAAATGAAATCTATATAACAGGTGGACTGAAAAGTTCGTAGGCTAACACATTGATGGCGCTACTAGTATTAAATCCATATGATTTTTAGTTAGCCCTAACCTTCAAAAGACTCGTGTATAAATTTGACAGCTGTTGCACATTATTGAGTATGTATTTTTAGTGAAGTTATAGCATTTTTAGTGTTCACCACGTGCAGTCCATTCGGCTGACTTTCGATTGGACTCCGGTGTGAAAGGATGGAGCCATGTTTCATCCATTGTCACATACCGACACAAAAATTCGGGTTTATTACGATTGAACAGCTCCAAACTTAGAATCATCAATTCGTTGGTCGATTGTGAGCTGCACCCTCTTTGAACAGAGCTTTCGCATATCCAAATATTCATTCACGTTATGTCCAACACGTTCCTTTGATATCTTTAGGGTCTCAGCTATCTCAATAAATGGTTATCAAAAATTATTTTGTGGACTTTTGATGTTTTCGTTGGTAACAGCCTCTTGAGGCGTCCACTGCGGGCATCGTCCTTAGTGCTCATTTTGCCTCGTTTAAATTTAGCAAACCACTTCTCTACGGTTGATTTTCCTGGTGCAAAGTCCGAATAATAATGTTTATCAAGCCACGCCTTGGCTTCAATAGTATTTTTTTTTCGCCAAAAGCAATGTTTTATTAACACACGAAATTCCTTTTATCCATTTTTCAAAGTAACAAAAGTTGCTTCACTAAAAATGCTATAACTCCCATACTAATAGTGCAACAGCTGTCAAACTTATACACGCCTCTTTTGAAGGTTAGGCTAACTAAAATCTATATGGATTTAATACTGGTAGCGCCATCCATGTGTCAGCCTATGAACATTTCAGCCCACCAGTTAAATCTTTATATCTAAAGCTTTTCGTTCTCACAACCACATTTTCCTCTTCCGGAATTAATCGCTGCCTTAGCATTTCTGTTTATGAACTTTCTTCATTTCCCAAGCTCAGCAATATGCTAATCGAAGCGCATTTTAATGATTTGTTTTTAATTTCATTCGCTGTGACTGCAAGACTCGGTATAAATTTCGCATCCTTCGAATTTAGTGCCTTTTATTCACAAGTTATTATCTGCAACTGGAAACTTTTTAAATTCGATTAAAAAAAGTTAATGAAAAATAAAAATTAATAAACTTTCACTTATTCGTGGAAATCCTTGACCTTCGACTACACAGTACAGTTACTTCCAGACTTGCTACATATCTATAGATCAACTAACAGTTGGGCTGACATGTTCGTAGGCTGACACATAGATAGCGCTACTAGTATTAAATCCATATGATTTTTAGTTAGCCCTAACCTTCAAAAGACACGTGTATAAATTTGACAGCTGTTGCACTTTAGTATGTGAGTTATAGCATTTTTAGTGAAGCAACTTTTATTAGTTTGAAAAAATGGATAAAAAGGAATTTCGTGTGTTAATTAAAGCATTGCCTTTTGGCGAAAAAAATACTATTGAAGCCAAGGCTTGGCTTGATAAACATTATTTGACTTTGCACCAGGAAAATCAACCGTAGAGAAGTGGTTTGCTAAATTTAAACGAGGCGAAATGAGCACCGACGACGATGCATGCAGTGGATGTCCCAAAGTGGCCCGACGAAAACTTAAAAAAAGTCCACAAAATAATTTCTGATAACCGTAAAGTGAAGTTAATTGAGATAGCCAAGACCCTAAAAATATCAAAGGAACGTGTTGGACATATCGTGAAGGAATATTTGGATATGTGAAAGCTTTGTTCAAAGTGGTGCCGCGCGAGCTCATAATCGACCAAAAACAACTGCGAATTGATGACTCTAAGCAGTGTTTGGAGCTGTTCAATCGTAATAAACCCGAATTTTTCCGTCGATATGTGACAATGAAGGAAACATGGCTCCATCATTTCACACCGGAGTCCAATCGACAGTCAGCCGAGTGGACTGCACGTGATGAACACTAGAAATGCTATAACTTCACTAAAAAGGCTATAACTCACATACTAATAGTGCAACAGCTGTCAATTTTATACACGTGTCTTTTGACGGTTAGGGCTAACTAAAAGTCATATGGATTTAATACTAATAGCGCCATCTATGTGTCAGCCTACGAACTTTTCAGCCCACATGTTATCTGTGTGGTTCAACTATGTTGTTATGTGGAAAAGTAGCAAGCAGCCAAATCGGACTAATTTAAACAGAGCAGTGTAATAGGGAGAAAAGTAAATAGAAATAGGTTTTAATTATAATAAAAATTATTTTAACTTTTAATAATTAAAATTTTAAATATAATAACAAAACAAAAATTATAATAGAAAGAATTCAACAATAACTGTTAAAATTTTTTTTTCTTTCTAATGTAGCCGGCAAACACTTAGACAGCTTGGTCTTGGATACCTTAAAGCAAGCGCTGCACAGGCGTTACTCACTTTGCGTTACGCAGAGGGCGCGTGTAACTTGAAGATAAGCCACGGACGCGGAGTAACAATGTCCCCGCAACGCTCTACGATCTATTAGACCGGGATCTACTGTTTAAAGTGAATTCCGAACCACTACAAATATCCATGGCACCACTGGGGATCAAACCCGAAACCTGTGGTACGGAGCGCTAGCCACTTAGCCATCAGGTTATATAGAGGTTAACTATAGATAGGTAGGCTTAGAGATAGTAGGTAGATAGATATTGGTTTACTATTGGATTTTATATATTTTCTTTTAATTACATAATATCAAATCAAAGATTATAATAAGAAGAATTCAACAATAATTATTAAAATATCATTTTTTAAAATTGCTGTGTATCTCATGACCAGCCAACAGGTTAGTCTTAACAGACTTAATAACACTTAGGTTAACAGACTTAATAGCACCCCTTTTAATCAATCAATTCGCCCATTTCCGCCTTTAAACGGCATGCTTATCTTTCACATAACGTATACATATATAAATATATATATATACGAGTATATATACTACGACTACTTTTTGCAGTTACTTCCAGGCTTGCTACATATGTATAGTCCAATTGTGTGGAATGGTAGCAAGCAGCCAAATTGATTAATTCAAATAGCGCAGCGTAATAGGAGAAAAGTATATAGAAATAGGTTTTATTACAATAAAAATAATTTTAATTTTTAATAATTAAAATTTTAAATTACATAATATCAAAACAAAAATTATAATTAAAAAATTCAACAATAACTATTAAAATGTTACTTTTTTAAAATTGCTGTGTATCTCATGATTAGCCAACAGGTGTTGGACCCCTATTAAATAATAGATTCGTCCGTTTCTGCCTTTAAACAGCATGCTTATCTTTCCAGAAAAGATTTTCTTTATCTTTATTATAAGATTATCTTTATCATAACATTATCTTTATCTTTCCACATGTGTATATGTATATATATATAATTTCCGTAAATGGTGTTAAACGTTAATGCTAATATAAATTAACGGCTAATTTTAACAATTAAATTTTAACACTCTTTAATTCTTAATGCATGATTAAATTTTATACTACATAAATACGGTACAACCAATAGAAACCGAGACCTACCAAGAGAAATATCACATTTTTGTATTATATTTTTTTCCAGAAAATTAAATTTTCTAATTTAGTATAATGAATTAGAAAAGCCCATGATGATTTGGTTTCTTTTCTTAATATTTTATATTAAAAGATTACTTTTTAGAAATTTTTAATTACATAATATGTTTATTAATTAAATAAAATAAAAGATTTATTTATAATTATAAAAATTTTATGGAATTTTTTAAAAAATGGATTGATAAAAGAAATATTGATTTGAATGTACGGATTTTTCAAATTTATTAATATTTAATAAAAATACTTAAATTTCCTACTTCATACTTAAATTTATTAATAGAATTATTTATTAATACTTTCCTTAAATGCATTTCTGAAAAGATAGCAATCATAAATTTATCATACAAAATTTATCTACTTATTTATCTGGAAAATATATTCTCGGTTAAAAATTAAACTCTTTTAGAAGAAATATTTTTTGTTTAATATACAGGGTGATTATAATTAAAGTCCCACTTTCAAAATGCTGTAAAAAAAAAAAAAAATCACTCGTCACAATGAGTTAAAATTTGAACTGAAGATACTTGATGAAGGGGGAAACGACACTGCATAAAAAAAGTTCCAAATTGTGTTAATAGATGGCGCTATAAGTGCCATAAAGAAAATGAATTCTTCTGCCAGTAATATTTTGAATTGAAATTACAACGTATTAGGCATGAGTTGCACATTAAACCAACTGCAGTGTTCAATGTGCTTGATTGTTTCGATTTTTTTTTGACGGAATAAAGAACTTCCAAGTCATTCAACAATTGTGACGCTGTTAGTGGAAAACCCATTCACCACGGCAAACCCATACCAATTGGATGGAGAAAATCGGAGGAAGATTTTTTTGATGCCATACCGTTTCCCCCTTGTTCGCGTTTCTTCAGTTCAAATTTGAAGTGGGACTTTAATTATAATCACCCCTACATATATATATATATCCAACACCATATATATATATATTTATATATATATATATATATATATATATATATAGATGTTGTTCGTGACAAGATTGTGCATTCCTGCTTTTGCTTTAAAAATTCCTTATTGTTGCTGTTTAGTCCAGGAGATTAAATCTTGCAATTAATATAAAAAACCAAAAAGGTTTTTTTTATTTTTTTAATTTTATTTATTTATTCCAAAAAGGTTTTTTTTTTTTATGTTACTCATGTTGATTTATAATATGTTTTATTTAACCAAATATAGAGCCCAACGATATTTGTTTACAGTTTTTTCAAAAACATAAAAAAGAATTTTATTTCGCATACTTTCTGCTAATTTGGCAGGATACCACTTTACTTTTATAAAATTTCATACAATGTGTTATTAAATACACTGGTGGGAAAAAAAATTGCCACACCAAAAAGAATTATTTTAGATCAGTTTAGAAATTTATTTTTAATAGTTTGCAATGATTAGCGTTTGGTTATGGTCTGATGTGCCTATGATGGCAGGGGCATGATTGCCGCTATCCCACGCACCTTGCCAACAAATATGTGCATTACCCTGATGATCTAACTAGTTATGCTCTAATTTTTGGTTATTGTTCCAGGGGACGTTTTCCAGAGGAGCAGGATAATGTTTGTGCCCATACCTCTGCTGTCACTCAACTTGTTCTACATAGTATCGATATACACTATATATACTCTAAATAGTGTATATACACTCAAGAGCCAAAACATTATGACCTGTCAATAACGAGTTGGCCCACCTTTGGCGCGCAACACAGCTTCAACCCGCCTTGGCATGGATGCCACAAGTCCTTGGTAGATGGCCGGAGACAGATTGTACCAGATGTTTAAGCAACGGTTTTGCTTCACCATGCGAGACAGTCTCCGACGATCTTTTCTTTGATAGTGTGTGGACATCCATCACCATGTCGTCTACTGCTGGTTTCACCGTCATTCATCCACTTTGCATAAGTACTAACAACTGTAGATCGCGAACAACCCACGAGTCGTGCAGTTTCGAAATACTTGTTCCGAGCCATTACACAATCTGCCCTCTATCAAAGTCGCTTAGATCCGCAGCCTTTTCCATCCCACACAGAAGTAAGTGAAAGAATGATTCTTCAGACTCTCCAGCAGCAGTTAAAAACCACTGTCACTTGATCACGTGCCTTCACGTCATCCAGGCGAGTTCATTGCAAAATGTAGGGGTGGTCATAATGTTTTGGCTCTTGAGTGTATATGAGATATTATTGATAACAAATCCAGCTTCATTCACAACCAGCACAAACCATTGCTAATTTGAATGATCAAGTGCAACAACTATCGGACTTCATATGGCATGTGCAAGACACATTGCATCTGCGTTTAAATTTTGGCATTTAAAATCATTCATACCATAGCAGTTATGTGCCACCATTTCACATTTGAAATGTCTCTTTTTCAGATACTTTAATCCGTGGCCTTGAAACTTTAAACAAATATGCACACTTTAAACTTTTAAACCTTTATACTTTAAACTTTAGACAAATGCCGTACCTAAATTCCATTCCTCTAAACTAATTTTTCTCAGCGTTGGCATTTCATTTTTTACCAGATTAAAATGATATAAAATTTATATCCTACTAAATTTTTTTTTTTTTTTTCGATAACAATAGTCCATTACTTACTTTTTACACATTAGCATTTCGATTTTTTTTTTTCTCGTTATCATCTCCAACTTTAGTTTTAGTTAAAATTCAAAAACGTTTAACATTAATTACATTGCATTTAAATTTCTTTAATTCTTCTGCTTTCTACCTTTAGCGGAGTTAAATTCCATGATACTAAAACTCCAAATCTTTAATGATAGATAATACATAAAAAAAATATTGATTATAAAATCGTAGGTTTTTAGCAGGGATTCTTTTATTATTTTAACCATAAACGATCTGTTGATTTAAGTAAAACTCTTGTTATTCCATTCACTTGAAATCCCGCAGGAGACACAAGTCACTCTTAATAAGCACTTTGTAGTTAGTGTAAGACTTCAGCTGGCGACAGACAGACTACCATCCCTTTTTGCTGTCGTTTGACCATCCGTTCCCTCAACTTTCCGGCAGACAATGGTGAGTATTGTTTACTGAGGGTAAAGTATTTATTCTAAAAAGAAAATTTGTGAATTTTTTTCAAACAGAGGAAGCCTGTAAAATGTGATCACTTTATTTGCTGGGGAATACAGACAAAGTTTTGCATAAATCACTACTGTGCACAAAAAAAGTAAAACCAATTATTTTTTTATTCAATTCCTTCTATTAGCTCTCACTATCCCTATATATATTTTGTTCAAATTTTCAATCGTTCATAAAATACTTTTTATTCATCCACTCAAGTTCAAATACATTTTTTAACTTTTAGTGGATGACACTTGATGTTGATACAGTTTTTTCAAACATTAATTCAGTAATTAAATTTAATTAAATTTAAATTTACCGAGAATATGGAATTTCATTTTTTTTTTTTAAAGTTGTTGGCACTGTCCTTGACATCTGTGTGAAATTCCACGTCAAAATATCCATTAGTGCTGGGCTTTGTGAGACGCTAAAAGTGATTTCGGCAATTTTTGAAATGTCTCAAATAATTGAGCACAACATTAACTTTTGTTTGCGGAATGAATATTCGTGTGCGAAAACGTATAGAATGTTGCAGAAGGCATTCGGTGAGCATTTCTATATCGGAAAGTAATGTTTACAAGTGATATAAACAGTTCAAAGAAGGCAGAGAACGCGTTGAAAACGAAGAGCGCTCTGGTCGACCATCAACCTCATCCGACGAATATCACCCAAAAAATTAAAGATTTGGTAATTGCAAACCGCCGATTTACAATTAGAGACCTTGCTGATGATGGTGGAATTTCAAAAGGATCGGTCAATTCCATTTTTAGAGATGTTTTTAGTCCCAAACGCGTCAAATCTCGATTGGTACCGAAAAATTGAAAAACATCGTCACGTTGAAGTGTGTGAAACAACGCTTTCTGACTATCAGAACAAGTTGAAATGCATTACAACTGGAGATGAGACTTGGATTTTTGCTTACGACCCGAAAACAACCGATCAATCCAGCGAATATCGTGACAAAGGTGAAGGAAGCTTGAAAAGAGCACGCCAAGATCATGTTGACTGTTTTCTTCGATTACCATGGTGTGCTGCATTATGAATTCCTTCCGCCGGGCCAAACTATCAACAAGGAATATTATTTGAACGTTTTGCGTCGTTTGCGTGAAGTTATTCGTAAAAAGAGGCCCCATTTATTGGCCCCAAGACAATTCTTGGTTTTTGCATCACGATAATGCGCCAGCTCACACTGCATTGATTCTTCGTGACTTTTTCGCCAAAAATGAAACCCATATCGTTCCACGACTACCGTATTCACTTGATTTAGCACCGTACGACTTCTGGCTATTCCCTAAACTCAAAAGATCACTCCGGGGACACCGTTTTGAGTCGATTCAAGAGATTTAACGTGAATCGCTGCTCGCTTTGAAGGCCATGCCTGCCGATGACTTTTGAGCATGCATTGAGGATTATAAAAAAGTTGGCATAAGTGCATTGTGTCCGAAAGGGATTATTTTGAAGGTGATGAAATAAATTTGGAAGACTAAATAAAGAGTTTTTGAAAAAATAAAAATTGATCTTACTTTTTGGGCACAATAGTATATTATATCGTTATTAATCATTCATATTATTTTGCTTTGTTAAGAAACTAGCAATTAAAAATTTCAAAAAATTAAATTCCGGATAGAAAATTTAAGAATAAGAATTTTAATTCCTTTTTTTCAAAACATTAAAATTATCAGTTAATAGATTGAATCACTATCAAATAATTCGATATTAATTTAAATAATAAAACGATATTTACAGAAAAATTAAGAAATTTTTGTACATAGTGCAGTTTACAATATTTTGAAACATGCCTTTTCCCATTTATCACATCATTCTAATGATTTTTTATTTTAATTACGCTGCGAAATTGATACTTTTTAAAAGATTTTCCGATGTTAAAAGATTAAACAAGTAATATAAAAAAAAAAAATATTTTAAAGTCATTTCCTACTTTTTTTCACTATTTATCAGAAAAGTCCTTTACAAATAAAGTTGAAATTTTCTTCTTACATCTGGCGCCATCTATTATTAGATACATGCAACTTAAATCTAAAAAAATATAATAAATTAAATAAATTTAATGAATGAATTAATATTTAAAAAACTGTATTAACATCAAGTGTCATCCACTACACTTTCAAAAAAATGTATTTGAACTTGAGTGGATGAATTAAAAGTATTTTATTAACGATTGAAAATTTGAACAAGATATATATAGGGAGAGTGTGAACTAAATAGTAGGAATTGAAAAAATCATGATAAAAGATTAATATAATTCAGAAAATAATAATAATCCAACTTTAATGATACAGAAAAATTATAATAGTCTTATAAAATAACATTCCAAGTTGATAAAAGTTCGTATCTGAAGTTTGATGATGAAAATAGCAAAAACAGTGATTTAATTAATCCTACTATTGCAAATTAACTTATAATACATTGTAATATAATATAACATATATATATATATATATATATATATATATATATATACATATGAATTTAAATAAAAAAGAAATTTATATTGAAAAAATTAATTTTAAGCCGACGAAATAGAACAGTGCTATAAAAAAAAAAGATGATCACAAAATTCATTTTATTATCTCATTAGTTTAATTTTTAGAATACTTTTTAATCTAGTTTATTTATAGTATATATTTACGAATTATTTATTTAAGAAAAATCAAGGAATAAAAAAATCTATTAGATATGGATCAATAAAATCAAAGATTAATGAGAATTTTTAATCTATGACGCCATTTTCTGTTCTTAATTTTTTTTTTGCAGACGATTTTTGAATTAAATATTTTGTAGATGCAATTTAACACTAAAAACAAAGATATAAAAAAAAAAAAATTAAAGTCAATTCCTACTTTTTTTCACTATATTGCAGAAAATTCTTTATAAATAAAGTTTAAATTTTCCTCTTACATCTGACGCCATCTATTGGTAGATATATGCAACTTAAATCTAAAAAAAATTTAAAAATTAATTAATTAAATTTAATTACTGAATTAATTATTTGAAAAAAACTGTATTAATCATGAAACAGTGTCATCCACTACAAGTTAAAAAAAAATGTATTTGAACTTGAGTGGATGAATAAAAAGTATTTTATTAACAACAGAGAATTTGAACAAGATATATATAGGGAGAGTGTGGGAGCTATTAGAAGGAATTGAAACAAAAGAATTTTGCAGAGTTAAAAAACAACCAATAGTGATCTTTTTTTTCGTAATTTATTGGTAAGCAACAAATTGGCAAAAATTGTAAATTCAGAAAATGAAAATGTTAATTGTCTGAAAAATTTTTTTGCAAAAGCCTAAAATGCCTTAACAGCAATTTAAAAAAATAAAAATATATAGAATTCCAAACGACTTTCTTTTCTTAAAAATTTTCGTTCAGAATAATTTTTTATGTTATTTATTTTTATAATTAATAGCTAGTAAAAGAAATTTAATTAATTATTATGTATAAATAAGTTCTTGAAATGAATGTAAATAAACTAACAATAATGGATGATGTAAGAAATTTAAAAAAAATATTAATAACAACCAATATGAAACGTTGAAAGTGATCAACGACAAAACATTGATTAAGGGAACAAAAAATTTATTTATCGAAAAACAATCATTTTTTTAAGTTTTCATTTTTTTTATCATTTTCTTTAAGTTTATCTGGCGCCATCTATTGGTACATATATGCAACTTAAATCTAAAAAAAACCTAAAATTAATTAATTTGATTTAATTACAGAATTATTATTTGAAAAACTTTATTAACATCCAGTATCATCCACAACAAGTTCAAAAAAAAAAAAATGTATTTGAACTTGAGTGGAGGAATGAAAAATATTTTATTAAGGATTGAAAATTTGAACAAGATATATATATAGGAGAGTGTGAGCTAATAGAAGGAATTGAAAAAAGGAAACTAAAATTAATTAATTAATTTAATTAATGAATTAATATTTGAAAAACTGTATTAACATCCAGTGTCATCCATTACTAGTTCAAAAAAAATGTATTTGAACTTGAGTGGATGAATAAAAAGTATAATATTAACGATTGAAAATTTGAACAAGATATATACATAGGGAAAGTGTGAGCTAATAGAAGGAATTGAAAAAAAAAAGAATTTTGTACAGTTAAAAAATAACAAATAGTGATTTTTTTGGTAATTTTTGAGTAATGCACAAGGTTACAAACAAGGTTGTAAATTCAGAGAATACGCAGTGTCAATTTTCTTCAAATCACTGGCGATATGCAATAAAAGATTTACTCATATGTGTTATATCAGCAGAAATCAAATAAAATCATCTTATGTTCTCTTGTAAATTGCAATTCCAAAAAAGGTTCTCGCTGAAAATTTAATTGAAATCTCAAGAAAAAAAAAAAAAAAAAAAAGGCGCGAACATAGCCCCATGTAACCACGAACCACACCTGAAATCGAACCCACTACCTTGCAGACACAACAATCACACCACAACCGCTCAGCTATGCCACGCCTGGTACACTGCTTGCTTTATATGGTACACGAAGTGAATAACATCTTTCCATGTCCCTCCTTTACTGAAACACTGTATAGTTCGTTTTCGATCAATTTAAATACATTTATGATAAAAAGATTAATATGATTCTTTAACAACTGTGTATTTCAAGCTAATACAGCAAAAATTATAATAGTTATATAAAATAACTGTAAAAATCATGGAATTAAAAAAAAAAAAATTAGCGATAAAAAATAAATGTGTGAAATTAGTAACAATTTTATTTTCTTATAAGTTACAATATATTAATCGATCAGGTAAAAAAAAAAAAAAAAAATATCAACATTATTTTTATATAATAAGACATTGCAAATTTTAAAATCCTAATAATAATGCTTTTTCTCTAAAGAAATTAGTGTATGTGGTTATTTTTTTAAATTTCAGATTATAAATGTATACTTAATACCATTTGCCAGTTGATAAAAACAATTATTTAATTAAATCTCTTATGGCAAAGCTAAAAAAAGTGAATTTAAATAATAAGTAATTTATAATGAAAAAAATAATCAAATTTTAAAGTTATGTAATAAAACATCACTATAAAAACAAATTTTTTAAAGTCAATTCTACTTTTTTTCACTCTATTGCAGAAAATCCTTTATAAATAATTTTCATTCATTTTTTGAGGTTTATCTGGCGCCATCTATTGGTAGATATAGGCAACTTAAATCTAAAAAAGACTAACATTTATTAATTAAATTTAATTACTGACTTAATATTTGAAAAAACTGTATCAACATTAAGTGTCATCCACTACAAGTTCAAAAAAAAATGGATGAATAACAAGTATTTTATGAAGGATTGAAAATTTGAACAAGATATATATAGGGAGAGTGTGGGCTAATAGAAGGAATTGAAAAAAAAAAAAAACAGAACAGTTCATTTTTTCAAAGCTCAAATAAGATTTTTTTTTTTAAATATATTGATTTATATTAGAAAATTCCATTTTTCTATTTTGATATGTTTAGTATATTATTATATTTATTTATTTAGTATATTTCTTTTTTTTATTATTATTATTATTTATATTTTCTTTGATATATTTATTTTTGATATGTTTAGTTTAAATAAATACCGTGGCAAAAATAAATGATTTTTTTTTTTAAATGTAAACATACGAGTAGTTTCAATAGTAAATTTGTTTTTAACCTCATTTATAATCTCAATCTTAAATTTGGGAAGTTTTTCGACTGAGGTAAGGGGAACTATTTTTAGGCTCTCTTCAACGTTAACGGGTTTCTGTTCCAAAGATGAAGCAGAAACCTCTTAGGATGTTATAAAGCCCTTATGTCATTAAAAACTATGTTATCTCTAGAAGGTAAATGGCTGGATCGATGTCAAAACATATCCAGCAACAGATTCTAATAACATGGAGGGATAATAATCTTTCCATGTAGAAATGATTTATCATGGTATTATGATTATGGTGTTATTTAGCAGCAAAGCAGATTTTTACTGAACAGTGAAATTTTAAAGAACGTGACTTGTAAGAACCCTATGTGCTGTAATTTGGTCCTTATCCGAACTAAGAAAATTCTCCATAAACTTATTTAAAATATATATGCTTCGTTTTTTTTTTTTTGGAAAATAAATAATATAGCATAAGGGAAAAGTCAATAGGATGCATAATTTTGAATTAATTGAATATGTGTTTTAATATTTGTGGTAACAAGTGAAGAAATGTTACATAAATATGATAGTTACATAAGATAGCCAAAAGATATTTTGACGTGTTGTTTATTCTGGGTTTTTTCCCCCTGATACAATTTGGCAATACAGAGGCAGCTATCTTCATGCCATAAGGAAAGGCTGCACCGACGTTACTCACTTACCACTACCCAGGGTGCACGCGGAGCTTGAATATAATCCATGGACGTGGAGTAACAATACCCCCGTAACGCTCATGTTAGACCGGGATTTCCGGTTCAAAGTGGATTCCAAACCACTGCAAACATCCATGGCACCTCCGGGACTCGAACCTGTGGTACCGAGCTCCAGAGCGCTAGCTACTCGGCCATCAGGCCCCTCAATATAATGCATGATATTAAATTAATTTAATATGTGCTTTAATATCTGTGGCAACAAGCTCAAAAGTGATGGAATGCATCAAATGATAGATAGCCAAAAAATATTTGAGAGTGTTTTTTTCTGTTCTTGAGAACGTAATCCCGTCATTAGTTGTTAACGCCATAATTCATTTGAACTTTATTCATACTATTAGTCTAACTAAGTTATTAGTCTACTCTTAGTATTAACTATGTTATCTTTGTCCATAGGTAGCTTGACCCAAATCAAACATGTCTAGTGATGTGTTCTAATAACACTGCTTAACCAGAATTCGTTCCAAGTAAATTTGTTTAGGGCAATTCGGGATTATAGCGCGGATTTTTATAGAACATAACTGCAAAGACTTGTGAAAGCTGCCTGCACTTACTATAACTTGGCCGCATAAAACAAAGAATACCATCGAAAATTAGCCAACATATATCTTATATCTTTATGCGTAATAAAATAAAATAATATAGTTTAGTTAGTAAACATGATGCTTGATATTAAAATAATTTAATAATTATTATGTGTGTTTGTGTGTGTGTGTATTGACCAAATGCAGCAGTGATAAGTGAAATACTTTTTTATTTAACAATTTTAAGCCTAAAATTGATGTAGGTAAAGTCTGTCCATATATATATATATATATATATATATACTCTATCTGGAAAAAGTGACGGGACACCCCTCGAAAAGTAGAAAAGTCGACAATACAGCTGACACATGCGCAATAATAGGTATCACGTGTCAGCCATATCCTATAAATACTCTGTGGAGTCGACAAGAGTTGTTTTTTGTCAAGATGCTGCCACGGGATGAGTTGTCTGAGTTCGAGAAAGGTGTGTTGGTTGGATTGCATCTTGCCAAGGTGTCAATTAGGGAGATATCCCGTCTCCGTAACTGCTCAAAAATCAACTGTAGCACGTGTCGTGTGTCGCTACAAGACTGAGGACACTGTCAGAACAAACCCCGAAGTGGACGACCTACAGTTCTCACCAGCACGGACCGGCGGGTGCTCGGCAGGGAGATTCGAAGTAACCGTCAAACATCCATGGATAACATCGCTAATGAGCTTAGACAAGCCACAGGTGTGGCCGTTTCGACCAAGACTCTTCGTATCGAGGCCCATAAGTTAGGTTACACTGGACGTTCGTTGGCCCATAAGCCTTTGATTACGAAAACCAACAAGAAAGCGCGCCTTCGATGGGCCAAACCACCGTACTTGGACTCTGGATGACTGGAAACGCGTCCTTTGGAGTGACGAGTCACGATTTACCCTTTTCCGTTCCGATGGACGTGTTTGCGTATGGCGTTTACCAGGAGAACGCCTTTTGCCCGAGTGTGTCATCCCAACTGTAAAGTTTGGTGGAGGAGATTGATGGTATGGGCCTGTTTCTCCTGGTATGGGGCTGGCCCACTGGTGAAGGTTGATGGGGCGATGAATGCCGATAGATATTGTGATATTCTCGATAATCATGTCCTTCCTACCTTGTGGGCAACGTATGATATGGATGTTGCTGGTATCAAGACGACAACGCAACATGCCATGTTGCAAGGAGGACTCTTGATTGGTATGTGAACAACAACGTTAAACGCATGGAGTGGCCGGCGCAGAGCCCTGACCTTAACCCAATTGAACATCTCTGGGACGAATTGGACCGTCGGTTGAGGGCCTGCACCCCACTCCCCAAAAGCAAGCCTGAACTATGGAACTTCCTGCTAAACATTTGGAAGGAAATTCCTCTTGCCACTATGGCTAATTTAGTGGAAAGCATGCCCAGAAGGGTTGCAGCTGTGATCGCAGCCAAAGGAGGCCCTACCTTCTATTAATTTTAATAAATATGGGTTTATGTCGTTATAGTGTCGTGTCCCGTCACTTTCTTCCACATAGTGTATATATATATATAAATGATGAAATTCATCATATGATAGACAACAAAAAATATTTTAACATTATTAGTTGGTAACGATATAATCCATTTGAATTTTATTCATACTATTATTACATTATTAAGTATGTTATCTTTGTCCGTAGATGATTTGATCCAAATCAAACATGTCTAGCGATGTATTTTAATAACATAGAGGAACCAGAATTCGTTCCAAGTGAAATTTGTTCATGGCAATTCTGCAGAACATGGATTGTTACAGACTTGTGAAGTCTTCCTGTACATGCACAGGACATGCACTGCACAAATGAAAACTGCAGTACATGCACAGACTTGTGAAGACTGCATACTGCATGAAGACTGCAGACACAAAATAAAGAATATCATCGAAAATTAACCAACATATATTTCTTTTTTTTTTTTATGCATAATAAAATACAATAAAATAATTTAGTAAGAAAGTAAATATAATGCTGGATATTACAGCGACTTTTTTTTTTTTTTTTGCACATTGACGGAATTCAACTGTGATAAGTGAAATGCTTTTATTATATATATATATATTTAGATATATATAACTATGCGCATGTGTAGAGGTAAAAAAAATAAAATCACTTTTCTATATACTGCAAAAACATTATTCTTAACGTACGAAACTAAATTCTGTGAAAAGATAAAAGTTGTGTTTACTTTATCGACGTTCAATGTGACAATCTTCTAGAAAATCGATTTGGAGAATATTCACGAGAACAAATATATCCCCGGATTTTGTCGCCTTATCTTTTTTTTCCTTCTTTCTTTTTTTTTCCCACTCCATCATAAAAAATAAAAATAAAAAATGGCGTTTTCTGTACGCATTTCAGGTGGAAAATTTCTCGATACTTGTTGTAAAGAAAATAAATGCGGATATAGTTTGATGCTATTATATCAGATTTTCAAAGCGTATTGGTGTTTTCTGAATGTAATTAATGTCATATATATCGGATAATATGAATATTTTGCTAATTTTAGTTCACATTTTAGAAGTAAAGAAATTACATGCTACATTCAAAATTTGTATCGTCTAATTTTAAATACGGGGAAAATTCATTTTTATTTGAAATTTCGTATGTAAAACACTAGTATATTTATTAGCAATAAAACCTTTGAGAATTCATGCATGTTCACTGTATGAGCAAAATGTCATTCTAATGTTTTTCTATTGTTTGCTATTCTTCTTAACTCCGATAGGTGGCGTTAGCTGTAACGCGAGTGTTACGTTGTGAAATTACTTGAGCATTTATTTAATAATCAAATGAGCATCACTTAATTAACAGAAAACAAAGCAAATAAAACTTTTTTTAGTTATTATAAGAATTTAGTTTAATAATTAAAAAGGGTTAAGGAATGAAGCATATTAATGTCTTTCCAAATTGATGTCAAGGAGACAAACTAAATTTCCAGTACTATTATTATATATACTGCATACTTTTTGTTAATATTTATGGAAAACATTAAAATTGCTCCTTTTTGAGTTTTTAGCAAATTATGTTATTCTAAAATAACTGTAAGTGAACTTTAATTAATG
This sequence comes from Caerostris extrusa, assembly GCA_021605095.1. Classification (NCBI taxonomy): domain Eukaryota; kingdom Metazoa; phylum Arthropoda; class Arachnida; order Araneae; family Araneidae; genus Caerostris; species Caerostris extrusa. The sequence goes on from BPLR01014609.1 coordinate 108,773, forward strand.
AATGAATATTTAATTAATAATGAACTTATTTAATGAAATGTTGTATGGGAAAACCAAGCTATAATCCTTATATATCAGGAAAACATGTATTTTTGAATATAATTAGAGTATTTTTATAGATTAAAATTCATCATTTAGGATTTTGAAATTAATAATATTATTTAAATATTTTATATATAAATGTAAACTTTTTTTTTATTATTATTCTTTTTTTTCTTCTACTTCTTTTTATTATTTTTATTCTTCTCATTCTTTATTATTGCAATATCAATATTATTAATCTAGATTGCATCTTTTCAGAGAAATAGTTAATTTAATAATTATTTATTAATATTATTTTTTAGTTTAACAATTATTTATTAATATTATTTTTTAATTTAATAATTATTTAATAATTTAATAATATATTTTAATTATTTAGGATTAAGATTTTTACATATACAGTTAATTTGTTATAGTACGGTCTTGAATGGTCAGTGGCTAGCGCTCTGGCGCTCGGTACCATAGGTTTCGGGTTCGAGTCCCGGCGGTGCCATGGATGTAGTGGTTCGGAATCCACTTTAAGCCGTAGGTCCCGGTCTCCTATGACTGTAAGAGCGTCACGGAACCAAAGTCAGACTTCTACCTACGGGTGCTCCATCAAAACAGAAACTGCTTCCTTCCCCTTCATTCATGAGTACATATGGACTCTTGGGCTTGGCATAGATGTCTGCCAAGTGGGATAAGAAACAGCAACAATATTTCTTATAGTATGAGAGAGAAATTGTATATCCTTCCGTCAGAGCAAAATGTAAGTGATTAAATAATTTGACAGAATTTAAACGGTAACAATTATATAACACTCGGTTTATATAACCAGTAGCAATTATGTGACACTACGTGTACCATCTATGTTTAGAAAGTTATGCTTAAATAACCAATGACAGCTATGTGTAGGTAATTAGCTTTGTTAAAAAGCTATGCATAGATAATTAGTTTAGCTATGTTAAAAACTATGTACAGATAATTAGCTATTTTAAAAAAATATGTATAGATAATTAGCTATTTAAAAAAATATGTATAGATAATTAGCTATGTTTAAAAACTATATATGGATAATTAATTAAAAAAGCTATGTATAATTAGTTTAGCTGTGTTAAAAAGCTATGTATAGATAATTAGTTTAGCTATGTTAAAAAGCTATGTGTGGTTAATTAGCTATGTTAAAAGCTACGCATAGATAATTAGCTACGTATAGATTATTAGGTTAGCTATGTTATAAAAGCTATATAGATTATTAGTTTAGCTATGTTAAAAGCTGTGTATAGATTATTAGTTTAGCTATGTTAAAAAGCTATATACGAATAATTAGTTTAGATACGTTAAAAAACTACATGTAGATGATTAATTTAGCTATATTAAAAACTGTGTATAGATAATTAGATTAACTATGTTAAAAAGCTATGTACAGATAATTAATTTAGCTGTGTTAAAAAGCTGTGTACAGATAATTAATTTAGTTCTGTTAAAAAGCTATGTATGGATAATTAGTTAAGATATGTATAAAATGATTTGAGGCAATTATTTGATTTTAATGCCTTACTCTGATAATTATATTTTCAGTATACTGTCAATTTTTTAAAAAGTCAGTTCTTCAAAATACGATTACATTGATATTTCTTAAGCCTTTTCGAACAAATAATTTTAAAGATTGATTGGATAACCGTTTAATTTCCTTGTAATTCAAACTCAAATGCTTTATTGAAAGAGCAATTTCTTCTTGTCTTTCGGACCGTTAGTCCCAAAACTTTGTGAAACATCCATAATATAAATATTTTTATGTCTCTAATTTTGTACATAAACATGGTAACTTTTGAAATACAATGTGTTTAATATTTTCAAAATGCCAAAAGTTTTCAAAGTATACGAAAACCTATTGATTACATTAAATGGATATAGAGTTTTTGCATAGCGGAAACCACACACTTTCACTTTCAACTATCACGCGCATGATGCCATTGCGCATGCGCTCATCATCTGCAATTTATGAGGAATCTTAAAAAACGGTTTTTGCATAACGTTAGCTTTTCACTTCCGCTAATTTCAAAACAGCTGCAATATTAGATCTCAAATGCGATTAATTGGGTGATGATAAGGAAGAGCAAATTTATAGTTCTCGACAGAAAGGATTTTTAAGATCTAATAAATGTAAATTTTAATCGTTTGTCAGAGGAAATTTATCTTTTTTTATTATATGCTTGTAATAAAAATAATTACAAAATGTGTTTCATATATGCTTGTGTTCCATTTACTAATTGCTTTTCATCTTTATATGACAATCCCACAGCTCCATATTTTCAATTGAATTTTATTTGAAGATTTATCTTCAAATATTCGTAGAATATTTAGTATTGTACTATGTACTATTATGGAGGAAAATATTGTACTAGTATTGTACTATTATTATTATATTGTATTTAGTATTGTACTATTGATGGAGGAAAAAGAGCAGCTTCTGATGTAATGGAGCACCCGTATGTAGAAATCTGAATTAGCTCCGTGTCGTTGAAGAAGAAGGGCAGTGACTTCTGTAAGCACTTTTAGAGGGAAATACCCTCCGTTTGCGTATCGTATGGTTTGTCAATCTACGGTTCGAGTCACGGCTTGGTCTAATGATAATTTCTCCCATTTATATTGTTACTCGAGATTTGGTTTTGGTTTGTTGCTCTACGATCATTTTGCATACTTTAGGTAATTAGACAAGGCTCTACAGTTTAATGTGGATTCCGAACCATCAACAAGCATCTATGCTACTGCCAGCATTCGAACCTGGAGCCTGTGGTACCAAAGTCCAGAGCACTATACAACTGCCATGAGGCCGCAGATTATCGTATGGGAGAAAACCTGGAAAACTTTCACCAGGTAGTCCGATAACAAAGCAAGATGTTGAATATCACAAACACCATCGAGCCTCCTCGTTTTTTTGCGGCCTGGTGGCCAAGTGGCTAGCGCTCTGGCCTTTGGTATCCCAGGCTTTAGGTTCGAATCCTGGCGATGGCATGGATGTTTGTTGGTGGTTCGGAATCCACGTTAAACTGTAGGTCCCGGTCTGTTTAGGCTAAAGTGTGCACAAGATGACCGTAGAGTGACAAACCAAACCAAACCTCGTTTTTGAAACAGTGTCTACAACAAAGCCACCAGCGGATTGAACTTCAGCCCTAACGCTCACCGGCGGCTCCTGTTGCCACTGAGCCATGAATCGGGCAAAATATGTTGTTAAAGGATGAAGTTTATGTGGTTTCCCAAGAACTTGTATACATCATCATCATCAATAGTACGACAGCTCAGAGTGGACCAAGGCCTTCCTTTGAAGAAATTTCCATGCATTCCTCTGGGTGGCAAGGGTCCTCCAATTCTTTACCCCTAGTACAGCAAAATCCTTCTCAATTGCGTCTATACATCGCAACCTGGGTCGTCCTCTTCTTCTTTGTCCCTGTGGCCTTGCCAAAACGAGCCTTTTGCAGGGTTTAAATCATACATTCTAAATACATGAATAGCCCAGTTTAATCTATTGATCTTAACAAGAACTTACATACACTTTGTGTAAAACCGAAAAATTTTTTTATCAGAATACATCAACAACATCAACAGTCTTTTGTGCTGTATTAGTGATATCTACCGTCTTAAAGAACATATTTTTTTAGATTATTTTAAAGCGTGCTTATTCCTTACCTCTGATTGAAGTCATATCGGGGAACAATTCTGTAAAAAATTTTCTCGTTATGTATCTATCCATTTAACTGTCCTTTTCTAACTTCCAATAGTATTTTACAAAGATATAATATATTTTAAAATTTGATTTGATCCATCATGTTGAATAAACTTAATCTGAAAAACATAATATATGACTTTTCATTGATGTGATTCACAATAGACATGTAGTTAAAAGTAAACATGAAAAATATTCGTAGACATGACAAAAATGAAAGAATAATACTTTTTACTTTTGATTTTCAGAAAAACAAGTAAAATATGTGTTTATGTGAATATCACAACTTCATTTAAATTATTTAATGATATTATTAAAACAATTATTTTTCCAGAACAATAAATAATTTTATCTCAATTAAATGAGAAGTTATTTGATTTTTGATGAAAATTTCTTAATCCTCTTTTGATCTTAGACTAGGGATGGCCAACCCAAATGATATTGCGTGCCACTTGGGTGCATCATAACTCCGCGGGCTTCATATGAAATTATATATTATATATAATTATATATATTAGATTTACACCCACTATAGACATTGTTATATTCATATTACAACCTGTTATATTAGATGTTCCAAGATGCGTGCGCATCATGGGTTCGCAAAATATGATTTGATTATTCTGTGAACTCATAAATAAAACTGGCAATATCTGTCCTATATTCGCAAGAATATTATTTTAAAATCACAGTTAATTTTTTCTCGTCCTTTCGACAGTTAATATATGGATGCACACATAATGTATTCTTTTAATACATTGGTTTTCACTACTTTGGCCATTATAAAATAAATATATTTTGTAAAAGTGTGATAAATCTCACGGCGGAAAAATGTTCAAGGCCGGCCGCGGGTTGGTCACACCTGTCTTAGTCATTGCTTTTTAATCAATTTTCACCAAGGATGAAATCTAAAGTTTTTAAAAAAGAATAAAAAATAAATTTAAATAGTAAAAATTAAAAGAATAGAATAAAAAAATATTTTTTGTTGCCAACAGATTACACACTTAATATATAAAAAAATTTTGGCAAACAAAAAAAAAAAAAAAAAAAAAAAAAAAAAAAAAAAAAAAAGAGAGATTATAGAATTAATTTTTTAATTAATTTTCCAATCTAACATTATATTGTTTTGTTATTCTTATAAATAAATAATAACATATTAATGTTGAAAAAGTCGTTGGCTATTCGTATATAAGAACGATTGCTTTATTTAACCACTTTTATTACCACGAATATTATCCTCTTTCATTGGTGTTTAATCATTTTTCATCGATGATGAAGTTAAAAGTTATTAAAAAGAATAAAAACATATTCACTTTTCATAAATGTTATATTTTTAATATTACGAAAATGGATCAAAGCTTGTTAAAAACAGGTATTAAAAATAAATTAAAACGACGCTATAATAAAAATAATCAAAATTAATGCAAAAATGCAAAAACAAACTTTTATTTTATGCTTAAAATAATGCTGACAGTTCCTAGAATCCAATTCTTCGTCAGAAGTATAATTATCCAATAGATTAAATTCGGTCTCTAGAGAATGATAAAAAATTGCAATTAAAAATGCTTCAACAGAAAGTCAAAACAGAAAAAGAAAAACTAAACACGATTCATTGACTGACTACAAACGTAAATAAAAAAATAATAATAACAAAATTAAAAACATGATTATTGAAGAAAGCATAATATGAGTGGGATGTTTATGTAAATTGGTGAATTAAATACGAGTTGATCTTTTTAAAATTATTTACTTTGCTATCCTAAACTATTATTTAACTATTTATCTCCATGTGCGTAGGAGGCGTTCCAGTAGAAACTAAAAACTATTAAACTTATCCACTTTTTTTTTTTCTCTGAATTTATCGTTCCGCTTAAAAAATTCGTAATCAAAATTACGAAAGCATTTTCGTTAATTATTTTTCGCTTATATTTAAATTTATTTTTATTGCCTTTATTTAAATTTATTTTTTATTTTTATATAATATAATATGTACTTTTTTTTACATTTATTTTTTTAATATTTTTAAATTTTTTTAATATTTTAATATATTTTTTTAATACTTTTTAATATTACGAACATAGGATCAAAGCTTTTAAAAATAGGTATTACCGATAAACTAAAACGACGCCATAACAAAAATAATCAAAATTAATGCAAATGCAAAATAAACTTTATTTTATGCTTTTTCGTTGACAGTTCCTGGAATCAATTTCTTTGTCAGAAGTATAATTATCCAACAGATTAGACTTTGGTCCCAAAAGGACGATAAAAAATTGCAATTAAAAATGCTTTTTTAACACAAAGTAAAAAAAAAAAAAAAAAAAAAAAAAAAACTAAACGCGATTCATTAACTGGCTACAAATGTAAATAAAAAATAATAATAATAGAAATTAAAAACAAGATTATTGAAAGAAAAGGATAAAATGAATGGGATGTTTATGTAAATTAGTGAATTAAATACGAGTTGATCTTTTTAAAATTATTTACTTTTGCTATCTTAAACTATTATTTAACTATTTATCTCCATGTGTGTAGGGAAGCGTTCCAGTAGAAACTAAACTTATTCACTTTTTTTCTCTGAATGTATCGTTCCGCTTCAAAAATTGTGAAAACATTTTCTTTAATTATTTTCACTTAAATTTAAATTTATTTTTTTATTACTATCAGACAGCAAACGTATTTAAAAGAATTGGCGTCAATAGTTAGTTTATTGTACAAAAAAAAAATAAGGTAAGAAATTTATAGAATTAATTTTTAATTAATTTTCCAATTTAACATTATATTCTTAAAAACAGAAAAACTTAAAATAACAAATTAACGTTAAAAAAAAAAATCGTTGCCTATTCTCAGATAAAAACGATTTCTTTATTTATCAACTTTTATTACTATGAATAATTTAAAATTTTAAGTTTTTAACTATGAATAGATATTTTCGTGCAAAAAATTTATTAAAATTAATTTTAAATTTGCAATCAAATGTTTATGTCCACAGGCAGGTAACCCAGGCCATATCTATTAGTTAAGCATAATTTCAAATTGTGAAAAGTAAAGAATTACACACAATTCCCCATTAATATTTTACTACTGTTATTTTACTATATTACAACAAAAATTATTATTGGTATGTTTAAAATGGTTACTGAATTCACTTTTTTTTTATATACTAGGTCAGGAGTTGCCATAATGCGGATCTCGTATTATGGCACAATTCTCCATTAATATTTTATTGCAACAAAAATTATTATTGGTTTGTTTCAAAAGGTATTGAATTCGTTTTTTTTTATATACTAGGTCAGGAATTGCCATAGAGAGTATCTCGCAGGTTAATGGTATATCTGACTAGCGTCCATTCTTATGGAAATAAAATGTATATTTAAAATATGGCAAACTAAAACTGATAAATGCCCAAATGTAATTATTTTATTTCATTTCTTTTTGTTAATCAAGCACCTAAACAAAATGTTATCCAATGTAATATTGTTTTTAATTCCATCAAATAATTTTGTAAAGCAGGTTTGCAGATGCTTTTACGAATGTTCTGTCTTTAGCAGTTAGTTGTCAAAAGTTGTTATCAATTAAACTTTTCACAGCTAACTGCTAAAGGAGAACAAATTATTCTAAGAACGAGTTAAATAGCAAGTTATTGTTAGGATGGTTTGTATAAGTTCAGTTAAAATGTGAGCTATTAAAAACAGTGACTCCTTCAAATAAAAATAAATAGATCTTTCAAATAAATAAATTCTTTCAAATGTTCATTATTGTTGTTATTATAACTGATCCTTACAATGATAAGTTATTGTTAGGTGGTGTGTATAAGTTCAGTTAAAAAATGTGAGCAATTAAAACAGTGACTTCTTCAAATAAAAATAAATAGATCTTTGAAATAAATAAATAGTTATTTCAAATATTCATCTCTGAAATATGTCTTTCAAAGGTCATGCCCCTCCTGTACAAAAGATAATATCAAAACTGTTGTACACAAGGAACTATAGATTGAATATTAGAAAATTACTATATTGCATTCACTTATAGTAAGTTCATTTAGCGATGTATGATAGGTCTTTTACTCTTTTTGTTGAAAAATAAATAAAATGTTAACTTCATCTCAATTTTCTAAAAGATAGCAATTAATAAAAATTGTCAATGGATTTATTTGATATTTTGATCAAAACCTAATAAACATCAGATTTATGAGGATGTAGATAGCTTGTTGACAACTTTATAATGCGATCACCATGTTGGTAGGTAAACTTCGGTTCCTGATATCATCATAAATTGTAACGAACATTTCAGAGAACAGAATGTGAGACGCGGGACAGATGCAGTCTCCTAACTTTTTCTCAGATTTGTCATGCCTATTTTAATATAAACACAGGACCTTTCCATTAAGAATAGTTCAGTTCTTGGCAAGTGTTAAACTTATATCATTCAAATGAGAAACCTAACAAAATAATTATCATATCTCTAGTTGTTTATTGTTGATACCAAGCGCTTTGACTTAAATGCTTAAGACATTTGCCACTAGTAGGGTAGATATGTAATCTTAACTACTAGTGGTAGTATGCATTGCTGGTGGTAGTATGATCTACTAGTGGTGGTATACATTGCTGGTGGTAGTACTATGATCTACTAGTGGTGGCATACATTGCTGGTGGTAGTAGTATGATCTGCTAGTGGTAATAGTATGATCTACTAGTGGTAATATGCATTGCAGTTATTGATTTTTATAAAAGAAGAGACTCAATTGAAATTGTATATAACTGTATAAATAAATACAGATAAACCTATAAAAGTTGTAGTTAAATTTTAAAGCTTCTTTAAAGCTTTTTGGGATCACCAAAAAGAAAATCATTAAGAAAAGAAAATATAATATTTATAGTTATTTGAAATAATCTCTTTAGAATTATAAACAATATTTTATTTGTCCAATTTAAATTATAAAAATCCACATAAAAAAGAGAAAATAAATAAGATATTAAAGAAACTCTTTTCTGGAGTTGATTTGTCAGCAAAACTAAAAATGGCATTTAAATTATTGGAACGCAAATTCCCCAACTCTCCAATGGAAATGCAATCTATTCAATAGGAAGGCTTCCAATTCCGATGTATATCTCAATTTCCAAATTTTCTCCCTTTTCTCTTGGAGAAATTTGAAACGGGAGAGGAGAAACCGATCACTTTTCTCGAATACAAGTATCGATTTATCCTCATTAAAAAAATTCTCAAGTAACGAGCGGAAGGAAAAATAAAATCGATGAACTCTGACTGAAGTTTTAATTGGGTTTGCCCACTCATGAACTAAGAGGAAAAGAAGGAACTCTCATCAGTTTTATAAGGGCAGATACTTACCTTCCGAAGATTAAAGGGGTTTTGCTAAATACACGCGTTACAGTATAACGTCTAGTGTCTAGCAGTTTATAATAATGATTTTAAAAGCATCAATAAATCAATTAATGACTATTTAACTATAAAGTTAAACGTCTTTTTTAAGTTGTGAACAACGTACTATATTTGATGGAATTCACTTATGTCTCAGTCAGCAAATACCGTTCACCATTGATGGTGTACACTACTGCCAGCTCTCTGGCGCTCATACCCAGACTGTCCAATGATGCCATGGATGACTTGAATGGTTCGGAATCCACCTTAAACCATAGATCCGATCTAATATGACTGCTACTACTACTACAACACCACACCACATAACTGTGCCTAGAGCTGAATTGTCCCTATACAGTTTGGGAATGATGTGAGTGAGAAGTCTGTCTGGGCTCTGTGACGCTCTACAGTCATTTGAGACTGGGACCTACGATTTAAAGTGGATTCGAACCACTACAAACATCAATGGCACCGACGGAACTCGAACCCGAAACCTGTAGCACCGAGCGCTAGACACTCGTCCATTCAGGTCCCAAGTCTAATCCCAAGTTCATTCAAGGTCTAGTACTATATGACTGTTAGGCGTAGGACTGGCAACCTTACTCCGTAAAAAGAAACAACATCTCATGTTTCGGAATCTGCCAGTAAGCAGAAGGGGCTGTCACTCCATTTGAAGAAGTGACAATGGTGGAATTAAAAAGCGCTACTTCTCTCACCTTCTTTCTTTTTCTTTCTAGATAATACCAAATGTGTTGCAATTTTATTGTATTTCATGATTTTAAACAAGCTTCTGATGTTCTCAGCATTTATGTAGGATTTGTTGGTGTCGGAATCACCAGATAGCGACACTTCACGGACGCTTGTCTTTGACAGAACCTGTTTACAATGTGGGGGAGTATTCAACTTTGAACTCTGACCCCACGAGAAGGGGCAAGATCCCCGTAGATGAAGAAAGAGGAAAACGCTAGCTGAAAGAGAACGGATGGGAAAGAGCGAGAGAATGGACGGTGATGTCCTTTAATTAATTGTTAATGTAAATATCATAGGAATAAATGGCTTCATTTAAAGTGACGTCCCGTTACTGCGTTTTGCATGTCAAATACACCCCTAGACACCCACTTCAAAAGTTCAAGTTTTGTTGGACTGGTAGAGAAGTCTAACAAAACTGTAGGTTCAGCCGGGATGCATCAGTTGAAACCGGTGTAACCCTACATTTATATACGTGTGGATACTAGCTAACGGATTAAAAAACCTGATGTCATTCGTTTATTGGGTTAATAATAATATGTAGACTTTAGAGATGTGTTCTGTAAGTAGGGGAGGAGGGCATTTAAGTCAAAAAGAATACCATGTATTTGATAAACGGATCATATACATTTTTAAAGGGATTGCACTGAAGATTGCTCACAGTAACCCTTAAATGCTCCTTTCCGAGATCTACTTTACAGACTAAGGGGCCGAATGGCTAGTGCTCTGTACCACAAGTATCGGGTTCAAATCCCGGCTTTGCCCATGGATATTGTAGTAGTTCGGAATCCACTTTAAACCGTAGGTCCCGGTCCTAATAAGATCGTAGAGCGCTGCGGGGGCATTGTTACTCCTCGTCCGTGGCTTATCATCAAGTTACACGCCCCCTGGGTAATGCAAAGTGAGTAACGTCCGTGCAGCGCTTTGCCTTAAGGCATCCAAGACGTCCATGTCTGTTTGACAGCTGCATTAAAAAAAAAAAAACTTTACAGATTTAAAATTCTGATTTTGAAGATGTTTGATATTCTTGAAGCCAGACTGATGCTCTTTGAATTACTTTCAAAAGTTTCGATACGATGTGTGATGATGCCATTTTAGATGGACGATCTCTGACCTTCACAATTAAAATATAAAGCATGAAATCCCTTTGTTTGTCAAGATGTTTAAATATTGTATGGCTGACTGTCTAAAGTAAAAAGAAGCACCTGTGAACGGTTCCAAGTCAAAAGAATATGCTTTACACAATGATATTCCCGCCAAATAGTTAGCTGCCTGGTGACCAAGTGGCTAGGACTCTGGCCTTTGGTAGCATAGGCTTCAGATTCGAAAAATCTGGCGGTGGCCCGGACATTTGTTAGTGGATAGAATTCATGTTAAACTGTAAGTCCCGGTCTGTTTATCCATCATGTACACAAAATGACCGTTGAGCAAAAAACCACACCTAATCACCAGGTAATTGAACTCTGCAAACAATGCATTTAGGTTTATGGTTTCTTGGTTTCTCGTTAAATCTATACCTTCTGTTGGTGCAGAATAAGATAAAAAGTGGTTTATATGATTATATTAATTTTTCCCTCTCAATTCTGCGAGATCCAGTTATGTTTTACTCAACAGTGTTTTATATCTCCGATGTTTTGTCATTGAAATTAGAAACATCCTCATTAAAATATGCGTATTGTTCGAACCAATCTTAATATCTTTAAATTATTAAATTGTTTGTTGGTGACATCATAATGAAGTCCTTTTTTGCTTTAATGTCTGATTAAGGAATGCTATATAAAACAAGTTAGATTCAGTGCCATAAGGAATGGTCCAATATGAAATTGTATATATCTTTCATTCTCAAAAGCCTATGACTCTTTTTTTTTTTTTTTTTTAAATCTATTTACCTAAAATTAAATTCCTGATTTAATATACAGGTTGATTATAATTAAAGTCCCACTTTAAAAATGTAGTAAAAAAGAATCACTCGTCACAATGAGTTCAAATTTCAACTGAAGATACTTGAAGAAGGGGAAACGGTACGGCATCCAAAAAAAGTTTCAAAGTGTATTAATAGATGGCGCTGTAAGTGGCATAACGAAAGTGAATTCGGCTGCCAGTGATATTTTGAATCGAAATGACAACGTATTTGGCATGAGTTGCACGTTAAACTCACTGTGGTGTTCAATGTGCTTGATTGTTTCGGTTTTTGACGGAAAAAATGACTTTCAAGTCATTCAACAGTTTTGACAATATTAGTGGAAAGCCCATCCACCGCGGCAAGGTCATACCAAATGGATGGAAAAATTCGGTGGAACTTTTTTTTTGTTGCCATACCGTTTCCCTCTTCTTAGTTCAAATTTGACGAGCGATTTTTTTTACAGCATTTTGAAAGTGAGACTTTAATTATAATCACCTACAGATTTTTTTTTATTGAAATGCCAATCTACCTTTTTATTTCTTATTTTCTACGATATTTCTACTTCTTCTTTTATTATTATTAAAAATTCTTGGCCAACTCAATTATTTCCTACTCATTCATTGGTTTCCTACTCAATAGAACTACCGCCAGTATATAGTTATACTATTAGATATAAGTTTATTTTATTTAAAATTAAAATATTGGTTCTATTTTGAACTTCAAACAAAATAGTGAACAACAGAAGGAGTTTTTTTTTTTCATTATTATACATTTTTTATAGAAATATATAAAAATATATATTTCTTTTTAAAACGTTTTCTCTCCAAACAGACGATTTTACAATAAAAAATATTCTCTTTTAAAAGGTTTTTATTACGAGCAGACGATTTTACAATAAAAAATATTCTCTTTTAAAAGATTTTTTATTACGAGAAGACGATTTCACAATAAAAAAAAATAATTCTCTTTTAAAAGGCTTTTATAACGAGCAGACGATTTTACAATAAAAAAAATTAATTCTCTTTTAAAAGATTTTTTTATAACGAGCAAAAAGACGTTTTTTACAATACAAAAAAAAAATTATTACGAACAAACGATTTAACAATAAAAAATAATATTCTTAAAATATTTTTATTACGAGATAACGATCTTATCAATTACGAGTAGACAATCATTAAAAAATTATAAGGTATCAAAATTAAAGATTCGAAATCACTTGATCGCTATTACATCATATGATATTTCATAATATATATTGTCAATTTTTAATAAAAAGTTAATCCGGTCAAAAACCGGTTTGATTTATCAGAATGACATTAATCTAAAATTCTCCTGAAATAAAAAAAAAATGCGTACTCTTGTAAAATTTGCATTAAATCAGTGAAACTATTTGATTTGGATAAACGATAAACAAGAAAAATTCGAGTTTTAAAAAAATAACTCGTTACAAAAATTTCATAACAACAAAACTGATATGTTAAATATTGCATCACAATATGATTGTATTAAAACTATCACGAAATTTCTACTAAATTAAAAAAAAAAGATATATTATTTTGAAATAAAAATATCAGAACTGTGCAAACATTGTTTTCATAACTGCATATTGTTCTCAGCTCGCATGATTTCATTTGTTCGCTGAAACGCGTACGCAGTTGGATCTTGCGAAAAGTATAAAATCGTGCTTAAAAACCAATAAGAAAATACAGTACCTCTTTGCTTCCTGTATTGTCAACTAGTGGGTTTTCGTAAAAGGATGAAAAGCAAAGTGTCGGAAAAAAACTACAAAAAAAAAAAAAAAAAAAAAAAAATGTCATAGCAACAAATGTTTCATAATTTTATAGCCATTTTTTAATTGATGCTAATATAATATAATATTGCCATTATACACTTTTATTTAGAACAATTATCCCCGTCTAGAGGATCTAATTTTCCTTGAGCCCAACGGAACGCCTTTTAGCCATCGGATATGCCATGCCCAGTGGGGCCTGCTAGCCAAATGGATAGTGCTCTGGTGCTCGGTACCACAGGGTTCGAGTTCCGGAAGTGCCATGGATGTTTGAAGTGGTTCGGAATCCACTTTAAACCATAGGTCTCGGTCTAACATAATCGTAAGCGTTGCGGGGGTATTGTTACTCCCGCAACGCTCTACGATCGCCACGCTTACGTATTGTTACTCTACGCCAGTACCTTATATCCAAGCTGCACGCACCCCTTGAGTAGTTTTAAGTGAGTAACGTCGGTGCAGCGCTTGCCTTAAGGCATCAAAGACAATTGTCTAAGTTTCTGCCAGCTGCATTAGAACAAAAAAATATGCCATGTTCAAACTTGAATTGATATGGAACGTTTTAACTACATTTGTCGGATTTCAAACAAAATTTCTCCGGTTTTGTAAAACCATCGGACCAAAGACTCATCAACATCATCATCATCAGTGGCACGACAGCTCCATGATAGGCTAAAGCTGTCTGCCTGCTGGCAGATTTCTAAACAGATGATTTTTTTACAAGGTATGGTTGTCAGCACTCTGCCCAACGCTGTACAGCCATATAAGACCAGGACCTACGATTTAAAGTGGATTCCGAACCACTACAAACATCCATGTCAGCCCCGCCGGGACTCGAACCCGAAATCTGTGACACCGAGTGCTCTTCACTCGGCCGTTAAGCCCCTGCATTAACTCTAATTGTACTTTTTTTTCTTTTACTATAATCTTGTACAAGCTAAAACTGTTATATAATGAATCTTTTAAAAAAGAATATTAAATATTTCATGATTCGTAATCTTGAACTGGAAGGAAGTAGAAAAGGTGGATGTTTGACTTCATTTGGATTTCAAATACAGTTCCTCAGGGCCTGAATGGCCGAGTTGCTCTGGCGCTGTATTTCAAATGGTTCGGAATCCACTTTAAATTGGTTAACACGATCGTAGAGCGTTGTGGAGTGACATATTAAAAATAAGGAAAAAACCAACTGTTCATATATATATATAATGATTAGGATTAAGTCCTTGTTGCTTCACATCCCCATATACCACTTCATTCATCATCAACAGTTCCTCCAGTTCATAACAGCGGCTTGATGGCCAATTAGCTAATGCTGTGGTACCACAGGCTTCAGGTTCGAATCGTGGCGGTGGCATAGATGTTTGTTAGTGGTTCTGAATCCATGTTAAACTGTAGGTACTGGTCAAATTAGAATAAAAGTGTGTACAAAATGACAGTAGAGTGACAAACTAAACCAAATCCAGTTCGTAAAACTATCGCACCAAATTATATTAAGACAAATTGTATTTTTTCTTCTTTTACTGTACTATATATTATATCTTTTAAAAAAATATATGTTGTGTTGTTGTTTCTTATCCCACTTGGTAGACATCTGGACCAAGGCTCATGGTTGAAGGAAAAGATGGGTAGCTTCTGTTGTGATGACGGAATACCCGTAGGTCTGACTTGGCTTCGTGGTTCTGACTTTTTTACAGGGAAATAGAGTTGTCAGCCCTACAATCATAATAGACCGAAACCTACGGCTTAAAGTGGATGCCGGACCACTACAAACATCCATGGCACCCGAATGTCAGAACTGTAGTCATTCAGACTTTTCCCCCCCCTGCACCCAAAAAAAGAATATTAAATATCTTATGATTCTTAATCTTGAATGCCTATAGGAAGTAGCAAAAAGTAGTTTTTAAAAGACATTTCAATTCAATAGAATTAAAATTAATTATCTTTGGTAATCCTAATGACTTTGGTAGAAAAAAAAAAATGACGAAGAAAAAAAAAAAATATTAATGTATATATATATATATATATATATAATAAAACCCACTTTGCTCTGCCTGTATTCACCTATTACTAGCAAATTCTGTTGCTACACTAACCCCTACAGCTTAAAGTTCCGCATTAGCTGGTAGAAGCCAGTAATAATTGCTGTACTTCTATAATTTATGATGCCTTATGGATTTCAACTTTCTTCCTGTTAGATACTGACCAGATCACTTTTAGTGATGTGTTTATAATTTTGTTCGCTCTGGTTGCAGATGCTTTGTAACATTCTTAGCTAGTGAACCTGAGCTTCCCAGAACTGGACCTAACTAAACTCTTTAAATTTGTTGAAAATTAATTAAAAATGTTAATAAAATAAAATAGATTCATGCATTTTCCTTTATCAACAAAATCCACTTGGCTTCCGACCACGGCCGGATTTAGATGAAAAAGTGACCCTAGGCGATTCCACTTATTTCACCTCCCATTTTTAAGTCAGTAAATTACATGAGAGATAATAAAATTCATCATTACTGTGATTTGTATCAATATCTTAAATACAACATGTTGTGATGGGTACTAATCTTTATAAAAAAAAAAAAATCGAGAACACATATTTGGACATTTATTCTCAGCACTCTGTATAGTACTAATCAAACACAACACACAACATTTACAAAGAAACAATATTCAAATAATAAAAATCTTTGACTACGAAAATAAAATATGCAATAAAAATGATCATATTTTCTATTTTAATTAATTATAGGCCCCCTCTTGATCTTGAGGCCTAGGCTGAAGCCTAGTTAGCATATAGGAAAATCCAGCCCTGCTTTCGACTGCAACTCGTAGCAGCTTTAGTGCTGTATACACACATGCACATTCTGTGCTATTGTAACAAACAAATGAACACTAAAATCAAAGCAGAACTGACAAAGGATGAATTAGAAAGCAGGACAAAAGCTATTACCGATATTCGCTGCATGCAGAGCCGGATTTAGATTGAAAAGAGACCCTAGGCTATTCCACTTATAAGGCCCTTTCACCTCCCATTTTTAAATTCCTTCTATTAGCTCACACTCTCCCAATATATATCTTGTTCCAATTTTCAATCGTTCATAAAATACTTTTTATTCATCCACTCAAGTTCAAATACATTTTTTTAATTTGCAGTGGATGACACAATGTTAATACAGTTTTTCAAATATTAATTCAGTAATTAAATTTAATTAATTAATTTTAGTTTTTAGATTTAAGTTGCATGTATCTACCAATAGATGGCGCCAGATAAACTTAAAAAAGTGAATGAAAATTATTTATAAAGAACTTCCTGCAATATAGTGAGAAAAAAAGTAGGAATTGACTTTAAAAAAAGTTTTTTTATATTACTTGTTATGTTTGTAAATTATATGCGAGATAATAAAATACATCATTACTGTGATATGTATTAATATGTTAAATGAAACATGTTGTGATTGGTACTAATCTTTAGAAATGTGGCACGGATAATAAATAAAAAAGTAAGTCGAGAATACTTATTTGAACATTTATTCTCAGCATCCTATATAGTACATGTAAAAATAACTAATCAAACATAACACACTTTTTTATTATTTATTATTACATTTTTTATTTGTTTATTGTCATGTGTGTAGAATTTCTCCTTATTTTCTACTCAGTGTTTTAGTGTTTACTTTTTTTTTATAATAGTGTAATTTTAATTTTGCTAACAATTTGAATGTAGGCCCCTCTTGATTTTGAGGCCCTAGGCTGAAGCCTAGTTAGCCTATAGGAAAATCCGACCCTTTGGCAGCATGCAAGGATAACTAAACCCTCATAGCATTTTCAATGCAAAAACCCTGAACCTTTCAAGACCTTTCAAAAAAGAAAGGTGTTTTTTATTTATTTTTTTCCCCTTCAAGATCTAAAATGCATATAAGCTGCATCAATGAAACTGCAAATCATTTAATAAACACAAAAATCAAGAGATGAAACACAAAAACAATTGGCAGAGACAAAAAAAAAAAGAACAAAAATTTGTACAAATTATACAATAACAGGATATGAAAACATGTCGTCTAGGAAATCAGTAAAACCTGAAAGAAATTTAGAATCTAATTATGACATCTTGTGAATGGCTTTATCAAGAATAACATAATCTCAGAATATTAAATACCATGTTATTTCTGCTCCCTAGATAATTGGATCCATGTCAAAAACACATCCAACGATGTATTCCGATAACAGTCAATACACGGCTGTTTGTAATAATATGGCCATTAAGAAAATATTTGGTTGATTGACTACGATCAATAATTTATCTGACTTGGCAGATTTTATTGCTACTATAACATCTGTATAGCATCTGACTAGGATGATTTATTGCCCGCTGCGGTCTTCTCCGTTTATTAGCAACATGAGAAAGTGAAAGGTATTGTAAATATTGATGGAGTGATTTACTATTTCTTGGAAGGAACTCCCAGGAGTGAACAATTTAAGGAAGTTTCAAATATGGGACAAAAATATTAACAATAACGAGTTTGGTGATTACAGATTTCAGAGAAGTACCGGACACTATTTTTGCAAAGTGTATTCTGGAGTTATTTTCTTTCTTGCTGAAGAATTGTTGTTATAGATGGAATTAATTCTGAACGATTGGTTAATGATGATGTATTATGTATTTTTTGATATACTGTACTTCCAAAATGTATTGATAGAGAAGTCGAATTCTTTTCTTTTGACAAACACATTAATCTGTGGCAAATTATGAATGTTCGTATTGGTATAAAAAAAATCAACTTGAGTAAATTTTTTTGATAACATGGTTCACATCACATCTATACACGGATCGGTTTAAATTCGAAAATATATAGTAATAAATACTGTTGTGACTAAGCATTGTTATATTTTTTTTTTTTCTTATAACATTTGGTAGACAGAAACAGCTAGACCAGGGGTAGCCAACCCACATTTTCTTGCGGGCCACTTTGGAAATGCATCAAACTCCACAGGCCACATATAAAATTATATATCCCCATATTAAATTTAGACCCATTATAGACATTTTTTGGAGTGATAAATTGAAATATAATGAGCTATTATTATTGTGTTTACTATTATTCTTACATGTAAACGTATACAATATAATAATAATGATACTAAACGCACATTGTAAAGAAATATATTACACTAAAAAATGAAATATTGAAAAATATATAAATATAAATGAAATAAAAAAAAATGATATCATTAAAAATATTTATTTTACTATTACGATATTTGTTTCTCCACTCTTTCACTTAGCTTTTGCAAATCGATGCGCATCATGAGTTCGCAGAATATAATTTAATTATTCTGCGAACTCGTAACTGTAAATTCATCAATAAAACAAGCAATATCTGTCCTATATTCGCAAGAATATTATTTTAAAAATAATAAATTTTTTTCTTATAATTTCAACAGTTAATTTTTAAATATGGATGCCCACATAATATATTTTTTTAATCTATTGGTTTCACTACTTTGACCATTATAAAATAAATATGTTTTGTAAAAGTGTGATAAATCTCACGGGCCGGGAAAATGTTAAGGCGGGCCGCATGAGCCCGCGTGTTGGCCATTCTGATCTACACCAAGTCCAAGAACCTGTGTGGTCTCATGGAAGGTTTGGTTTGTCGTTCTACTGTCATTTTGTGCACACGTAATGTTTTGATATAAATTATTCAGAATTGCATTCAAATAAAACGAAATTCTTGTAATTTCCTGTTTGAAATGTTCTAATTTCTAATTTAAATGTTCTAATTTTCTGTTTGAAAATTTTTACAACTGTTCATAGAATTTTAGTACATGTGGTATAACTTACTTAAAAAAAATTAAACATTTTATTTCATAATTTTTTGTTTCATTTTATTACTTTTTTGCAAGGGCCTGAATGGCCGAGTGGCTAGCGCTCTGGCGCTCGGTACCACAGGTTTCGGGTTCGAGTCCCGGCGGTGCCATGGTTGTTTGTAGTGGTTCGGAACCCACTTTAAAAAGTAGGTCCCGGTCTAATAAGAGCGTTGCGGGGGCATTGTTACTCCGTGGCTTATCTTCAAGTTACACGCGCCCCGTGGGTAATGCAAAGTGAGTACGTCTGTGCAGCGCTTGCCTTAAGGCATCCAAAAGACCAAGCTGTCTGTGTTTGCCAGCTGCATTAGAAAGAAAAAAAATAATTACTTTTTGCATCATTTTACAAGTGAATTGATGAAAAAAAGTTTTAAAGATATTTTTAAAATTTTTTGAATTTATCGTCATCATCTTCATTGGCGCAACAATCCCATGGTGGGCAAAGGCCGTCCAGCCTACAAGCAGATTTCGAGACAGGAGTTGTTTTCTTT
>BPLR01014610.1:0-50337 GCA_021605095.1 Caerostris extrusa
TTTTCATGTTTTGTATTTAAAATATTGTAGTTTAATATTAGTAAGTATATTTAATTCTTTTAAAAGGATGATTCTTTAAAACTCCTTCAGTTCGCAAAATACTCCGCTTAGTTCTGCAAAATTTAAACATTTTACTTTCCTAATTTTTTTTACTACATTTTTTCATTTTTGTATTGATAAAATTAGGAAAATATAACTAAACACCAATAAAAAAAATTTGGATGTAATTTTTATGAAAATTATACAAAATTTCTATACAATTATACAAAGTAAAAATTTTTTTTTTTATTTAAAAGTTACATCTTATAATTATTCGTCGAGTTTAAAAGTAACATTAGCAAAGAATCCTTTATTTTTAAATATTATTAGTATAACCCATAATTCATATGAATCCTGAATATAATAATTCAATATGGATAATGAAAATTGCAATTTTCTAAATACATTTATCTACGGTGCGAAAAAAATATTTTTCCTATTTTTTTAACAATTACATAATAATTGCTTTTGATAAATATAGTTAATAATGGCATTACTTCTTCTAATATCCAATGAATATTTTTAAATAAAAAAAAACAAAAAATATGTTTATTATATTTAATATTTTAAATAGTATTAATATATATATTAATTTTTTTTTTTTTTTAAATATGCTTTTACAAATAACAAATTTGTAGCATTTATTTTTTAATTTTATTGCATATAAATATGAAACAAAATTGTATATCTGTCTAGTAAAAACGTATTTGACAAAACGGAAAATTATGCAAAAGCAACAATTAATTAAATACAGTGCAAATTATTTTTCGATGAAGATTTATTCGATATTCTAGATGCATTTAATTTTTTTAAATCTGCACTATATTTTTTATTGTTATAATAAAAATTCTGAAATCAATAAATGATTAAAGGTATGAATTTGAAAAAATTTAACATCAAATATTTATTTTTATTAAATTTTAGTTTAAAGCAGTAAAAAATTTGAAGACTAATTTCAGGAAACAAATATTTATTCTTATGCTTATTAAATGAAACTATACTCACTCCAAAATCTAGATACGGGCCCAAACGTATATTTTCTCTGCTGCTCCGCAAGAACTACTGTCATCTCTGAAGTATACTGCTTCATTGTCATGTCCAGTTAAAAAGTTCTTTGATTATCGCAATGCTTTCTCATATCGGAACAGCAAAAACTTGTATTTACCTCAGAGTTAAAAATAGCATTGAACGCAACGTGATGTTGTTGTTGTTGTTGTTATTTTTGACTGGATCGAATCTCCGACGCTTCACGCAACAACTGAGATGCTTCGAGCAAAATCTTTTCGAAATTTTTTTGCATTTGTAAATCGATGTCGAGCACCATTAACTAAAATTATTCTGCCGCTTTATGCTTTGTTTATCACTGATACTTTTCCATATCACTTTATATAAAATGTAACAGTTCAATTTCCTTGCACAAGCACCGAACCTTCAAACTTCTTAAAGAGAAAGAAGACATGTTGGATTCTGGATTCTAGTGCCACCTAGTGAGGGTTTTATAATTAAACTGGCCAAAAAGGGATCGAACCGAGTGACGTCATAGAGGTATTTCGAAACGGGAGGCCCGTTTTAGTATTGATTTTTGTTGTATTTCGTGGATTGATGTTGATAATCTCCACCACCACAGTCACCAGGAAATAAAACAAGAGGAGAAACATGACACAAAATGTGTCTTCTCAGGTCTTAGCAGCTTATTGCTACCACATTTGGTTATTTATAAAGCTTCTTCTCCTATTCGAACGCATGGTTTTTGTTGCCTTTCTCATGGGTGTTTTAAAAACATAAATTTTGGTCACTTGAAATTGTTACATTAATATAGAATTGTTAAAGGAGAACTCTTCATAGATATCATTAAAAATTAAAAGATTTCAGATTTCAAAATTTCTTGAAAGTTTTTTTTGTAAATAGGTTAGCTTTAAATAGAATTTTTAAGAAATTATAGTATAAAAGCATTTGATTATTATAAATATGTTCTAATCATAACATGGTACGAAATTTGATACAGAATACTTCATTTAAAACTAAATTACATTCTTGAAATACATAAATTATATTTTTATTTAAATTTCTATTTTTTATGTTCAATTCTTGACTTTTATATTTTAGTGCACTGCTTGACATTTTGTGTGAGCTTAAGTATCATAACTATCTTTTAAAATAATGTACTTTAACTTTTGCTTACTTTTTAAAAATTAATTTGCCTTTAATGTAATTTTATATTTTATTATTCATTAATATTATTTATTTATTTTAAATTAAATAATCACTTTAAGCTTCTTCCTAAATTATTTCAAAACACAGTTAAAATTTCTTAAAATTATTTTTTTCAAAGAACCTGGTTCTCTTAGACCTTATTATTATTATGAGATAGTTCTAGAATTTTTATTTCCAAATTTGGCGTTGAATTGTGGTAAATTATATATGTAGTTGCCTATATATATACTATTATTTCTAAATAAATTACCATAAATCGAATATACCTATTACTACAACATTCATTTCGATTTGTTAACATTATGGTCTGTAAATGTATTTCTTAACATGAAGACCCTTATCACAAAGAAACGAACTTTACAGGATTCTTTTCAAACAACATATAAATAACAGATTAATATTATACGCATATATATATATATCCTAATTTCTTTAGTTATTCAAATTAGAAATTTTAAAAAAATCGTTTAAATATTTAAATCATTATACGTGAATGTATTGAATTATTGAAATAATTTATATAATGCACGAATTAAATTTAAAAAAAAAAAAACACCTTTTTTTTCTAAAAAATATATTTAGATTTTTTATTTTTTTTTTATGGACTTATTTATGTCACTTAAAATTGAAATTGTGCCATTTTAGTATAAGCACGACAAATGTAAATGACTTTTATAATTCATTATTAGAATTTTAAATAGATATTTTATAAAATAAAATATTATTGCAAATTTGATTCTCAGAAGAATATACTAACATTAAAACAAAAATAAATTAAAGATTTCATATAGTACTTTTTCGCAAATTTTTTTTTTCCAGTTTTGTATCGTATTCATAACACTGAATGAGATAAAATTCTGTCCTTAAAAAATGTTGTATTTTCTCTTTTCTATTGTAATAATTCTCCCTTTTTTTTCTAGTTTTGAAACATAAAATCTTCTACACAGTCCAGTCACATTAATGTGACCACCACCTACTTTCGACGTCAACGTGAAATAACCAATCACAAAAGTCAGGTGGCAGCACATTGCAGTGGAGTGTATATAAGGAATTCCACTTAATACCACTTAAATACCACTTAATACCACACTCCACTTAAAGCCAGAATATACAAGATTGTATATTCTGGCTTTTGACAGGTGGTCACATTAATGTGATTGGACTGTGCATATTTTATATATTTATTTTTTTTTTACTTTAAATAAGAAAAATTAAATACATGCAGTCATAGAATGATAGATTTTTCAATAAAAATAATTAAATTTCAAGTAATCAAATTTCAGACAAATGAATTAGAAGACATAAAAAATGACACTTTTATGTTAGTAATCTTTTATTTGTTAAGATTGAGTTTATACAATGTGATTTCAAAATTTTCTATACATCTAGACTGTGTGTTTTTTTTTTATACACACTTTTGATTTTTTTTTTTTTTTTTTTTTTTGGTTTTTTTTTTTTCATTGCAGTAAAGTAAGAATCAAAACAATGGAATAAATTCTTCAGTTATTCAATGATGAAAATCTCGTTCAAACAGTACGTCCCGGCCTAGAATAGTTCTTCGCTTCTTTCCATTCTTGGATAAGGTAAAAGGTAATTTTTAAATTCTGCAGAACGTCCTGGTCTAAGATATGGTACTAAGGTATTAGATCTTCCCTAATCTTGGGTATGGCATGATTGTGGACGACCTTCCTGGTCTTGGAAGAGGTACAATTGAATTTGATCTACCTGGCCTTGGATAAGGTACAACTGTATCTGATCTACCCGGTCTTGGATAGGGTACAACTGTATCTGACCTACCCGGTCTTGGAAAGGGGAGGGTACTATTGTATCTGATCTTCCTGGTCTTGGAAAGGGTAAGATTGTATCTGCTCTACCGGGCCTTGGAAAGGGTAAAATTGTATCTGATCTTCCTGGTCTTTGGAAAGGTATCTGTTCTACCGGGTGGAAAGATTGTATCTGATCTTCCGGGTCTTGGAAAGGGTAAGATTGTATCTGATCTTCCTGGTCTTGGAAAGGGTAAGATTGTATCTGATCTTACCTGGTCTTGGAAAGGGTAAGATTGTATCTGATCTTCCTGGCCTTGAAAGGGTACAATTGTATCCGATCTACCGGGTCTTGATAAGGTAGTACTGAGTTTGATCTTCCTAATCTTGGGTAGGGTAGTAAGGATCTACCCAATCTGGGATATGGTAAAAGAAAATCAGCTTTTAGAGGATTAACCTCTCGCTTTTGAATCATTCGCTGAAAGTCAGATAAGCTACCATCTTCCAAATCTTCGTTTTGGTTTTCTTTATTGCTATTCATATCATTAATCTTAAATAAATGAGGAAACCCAACTGTATGCTGTTTTGAACTCGTCATCTGTGCTTCAAATATATCTCTTTTTCCAGGTCTAGGATAAGGTATAACAAATATTGAGCTATCTTGATTAGATGACATAAGAAATTTTTCTAATTCTTTGTTCTGATGATCATCTTCAGGGAAATCAGAACCTGAAAGAAGTGTTTCCATTTTCTCAGAATCCAGATTATCTTGTGTGTCACGATTTTCTTCTGAGCGTCTTGTGATACCAAATGTAGCTCCTGCAGATTCGTCATTATACTGTTCAGCTATTTTGTTATCCATATCTGTATGTGAACGTCCGGGTCTTGGGTAAGGAAGTACATATTGAACCAATTTTGATTTCTCTTTTTCCTTGCTTAAAGCGTCATTGTTTGATGATCTTCCAGGTCTGATGTTGGGTAAAATGAAAATTTGTGGCTTTTCACCATCTGATGCTTTTAGTTTTGTAGAAGACCGACCATACCTGATTTGTGGAATAAGAGATTCGTTCGTTTGCCGTTTTATTTCAGTGTTAGTTTGTTCTTCGTCTGATTTCAATTCTGTTTCACGTCCAAGTCCGGTGTATGGAATTACAGTTTCATTGTCATCAAGAAGTCTCTTCGTCAGGTATTCAGAAGATTCTCATTGTCGGTTTCAGCAATGATCTCAGAATCAGTGTCATAGGTAACTGCATCTGAATTAGATTTTTCAATTTTATCATCATATTCAATAGATTTTCCAAATCTTGGAGCTGGAATCAAAGAAGCTGACTTTCCAAATCGAGCCATGGGTATTAAGCTATCTGATCTTCCAAACCGAGCCATTGGGATTAAGGAACCCGATCTTCCAAATCGAGGCATAGGTATTAAAGCATCTGATCTTCCAAATCGAGGCATTGGAATTAAAGATTCCGATTTTCCAAATCGGGCCATCGGGATTAAGGTATCTGATCTTCCAAATCGAGCCATGGGAATTAAGGAACCTGATCTTCCAAATCGAGCCATTGGTATTAACACATCTGATCTTCCAAATCGAGGCATTGGAATTAAAGATTCCGATCTTCCAAATCGAGCCATGGGAATTAAGGAACCTGATCTTCCAAATCGAGCCATAGGTATTAACGCATCTGATCTTCCAAATCGAGGCATTGGAATTAAAGATTCCGATCTTCCAAATCGAGCCATGGGGATTAAGGAATTTGATCTTCCAAATCTAGCCATTGGAATCAAGGAGTCTGACCTTCCGAATCGTAGTGTAGGAATCAATGCATCGTTACTTTTTTTATTTATTTGCATAAAATCATCAGAAGTTTCTCCATTGTTGTCATCTTGGGAATCCATTTCTCCATTAAATGAGGTAGCAGATCTTCCAAATCGGGGAATTGGGATCAATGAATCTGTTCTTCCATATCGAGACATCATACTTGTGTCACTATTTTTATCTTCCTCACCATCAGCTTGATCAGAATTCAGCATATTTCTATCTTCTGCGTTATTGGAGGTTTCATCGAAAAATCGGCCTGGTCTAAAGTGAGGTATGACATAAAAAGAACTAATCTCCGATGGCAGTTTTTGCATCGATCCGAACATGTTTTCCTTTTCCGTGTCAGAAACTGCAGCATCTCCAAATCTTGGAAGAGCTCTTGATTGCCTGTTTAGGACAAATTCGGGACTTGCTGTCAGTTGTTTTGTCAGTGGAAGTTGATTGTTTTGTGTCATTTGATCTCTCGACATCAGTTACAAAATTCTTGTTCTCCTGATGGTGAAGAAATTCTTCAGGAGAAGAAGCTGAAACAGTTATTGTAATGAATTATTTTTCAATGTCTTAATAAAATATTTGGAAATTTTTAATCTGTACTACAGTTTAAACTGCATATAAAATTCTTTAATTAAAATTGCCTTTTAATAGAAATTAGAATCTATGAAAGAAATATAATGGAATATATTTAATAGTTATGAAATCATTTTTGGGTAAATTTTTTAAAAAAAATGGTCTTAAATCATGTTGAGGTCTGAAATGAAACATGCCCATATCAAGAAACTAAGTGCAAATACAAATCTATTTAAATATTGAGAGAAATTTGAAAATTCCTTTTCAATCATCAAAAATATACTAAGGAATTATCTGAAATCCTGTTTATACTGCAGTTCTGGAATGCTATTGAAAATAAACTTTCAAATTTTTACACAAAGGAAAAATATGATAACTTTTAGAATATTCCTTCCGTTTAATATATTGAAATATATTATAGAGAAAATAATAATTTGTTTTTCTTTAAAAGTTTATAACTATCAATATTAAAAGGAAATTGTAAAAAATCATAAATTCAATTAATATATATTAAAATAGAATAAATGGAGTTTTATAATATTTTTGGCAAAAAAAAAAAAAAAAAAAAACGTTGTTTATAATATAATCTTTTGCAGTTATTGTTACTAAAGAATCGAAAATATTATACAATTGCTGGATCTTTGGAATATACGAAAATAACAAGCTGAATAAGAGTATTTAGAGAATTTAAGACAACGCGTCATTTTGCCATTTCTTAAAGATTCCTTTGACTTCTTATTTCCTTGTGAAGTCTAAAAACTACCACTAATTTAAAAAATGTAATTAAATGAAACAGACTAATGTATCGTTTATATGTATAAATGTATTACATGTATTACATGTATAATGTATCTTGTCATGTACAGTAAGAAATAAATTCCAATCTCTAATTACTGAATAAAAATGTTTCCAAATCTGTTTCGGATAAAGCACACTGGGGGAACTTTTGAAAGATGAAAAAATCTACTTTCAGAGAATTCATCAGCATTTAAAATAATTATTTTGCTACTTGTGTGATAACTAAATTCGGTATGTAACGTCCAGTTATAAAATAATCCTCCTCAGATATTGTAGTCTCGCATTTTAAGCAATGATGCTAAGATTTGATTATTGTTTTATACCATATTGAATAGATTGTAGGAATATTGAAAATCCAATTGTTACTATCTACATTAAGCATGGATTAGGTGAATCTGGCCTTTTCAAGACGTACGTAATAATAATTGTTTAAAATTAAGGATTTGTAATATTTGTATAGTATGTATGGTGTGTACATGTATGTGTACATGTATGTATACATGTATGTGTACATGTATGGTGTATGTATACATGTAAAAATGTATACATTTAAAAATGTATACATCTTTAAAGTTTTCATTATCGCAGGATCATATTCGGATTGATATGAAATTAGAATTCAAATGTGAATAATATTTTTGTGGAACATCAGTGAGCCTTGTGTTCAACTTCTGTAGGCCACCAATACCCCACTATGGATGACGAAGGGATGATATTGACTTCCAGAAAAATTTTCAGGGAAAGATTCTCATATTTCTTTGGGGAAGGGGAGAAATCTGGAAAACTATCATCAGGCAATTTGATTACTGATGCCAGACACTTAATGTGTATGGCCTTTCAAAACATTGTTTAAAATAAGTAGTTATTATAATTGATATTTGAATTGAATTGATATAATTCGTAGCAACTGCCCCACAGTTCCTCAATTGTATGAAGAAAAATCCGGAAAACTCCCATAGGGTAAACTGATTGCTGATGTAAGACAGCGTAATGCAAATGTTACTGCAACCTTTCCAGACGATTAAATTGTTTAAAATTCTTGGTTACCTATATTAGTATTTGAAAATATATACAATTTTAAAGGTATTCCAATAAATATGTAATTAGAATCCAAATGAGAATAATATTTTTGTGGTACATGGAAGAATATTGTGTTATACTTATATATGCCACAAACAGCCCATCGACACGTTGTTTTCTGGAAAACTTTTAAAGGTAACTGCATAACGTACCGTATGGGAGAAAATCCGGAAAACTCCCAATTGGCAATCTGGCTATTAATGCGAGACGCTTAATGTGAATGATATTGTAACAAAAGATTTGCTATCAAAGCATATATTTGTATTATATTAACTCAATCATATTGATATGTATTATTTTCTGTGGACAATTACAACCAGAGTTTCTTGTTAGTGTAATTGAAGGTATATGTTAATAGAAATCTGATTATTCAATCAAACATTTAAAGGTATTTTATTCTGTTGGTCAATTGATTAAATTTCCAACACTTTTGACTGACATACAGCAGGATAATTTTATCTGAAACTTATTGTATATGTTTTTATGCATTAAATACTAATATTTTTGTTCTTTTTATAAATATATATTATATTCTTATATTGTAATTTCGTTTGTTTTAATAATAGTAAGACTATGGAAATTACTGTTATCAAAAGTTTATATAAATTTTACCAATTGGTTTTGTTTTAAAATATTTTTTATAAACGTTGTAATATATTATACGCAAGAATTACTCTAAATAATTTATTGTTTCTTTCATATTTTTATTTCATTTCAAATGCTTCATCACATTAAATGAAATTTAAAGATATACTATAAATGTTATCAAAAAGACTACTTTTTATCACTTTTAAATGAAATATATTATTTTTATGGCATTCAATTTACACTTATTTAAATTTTTGACGAGAGTTATATAAAATAACAATAATACAATTAACAACAGTTTACAATTTACAAACAGTTAAAAAAATCAAATTTATCGGTTATATTGTTTTATTTCATTTTTATTATTATTATTATTATTATTTTGCTATTCTTTTCTTTTTTTGGGAATAAAATATGTCTATAAATTATTATTTAACTACAACAATAATTGTAAATTGTAACAGTAAAGATATCCGTTCTATGTTATATCAGACTGTAATATTTAAGGATTGATTATTTGAATTTTTGCAAGTATTTATATGTAATAGCAGTTTTAATCTATGTTAACTTTGATTCTATTTAACAACGAAATAAATATTTTTAATAAAAATTCGTACACTTTTTTTTTAAATAACAGTTATTTTGTTTGATTATAACTTTTATTTTCAATTTTTTACACGACGGCTTAGCATAAACATTCATTGACTCATAAGTTTGTTTTTCGTATGAAATAAAATAATCGAAGATGTTAAAGCCCAAAAATATATACATTAATATAAGTCTTTTGTTACACTAAGAAATTAAAGTTAGACTAGTAAAATATTTTGTGTTTAAATTATTTATGTTCAGTTATTATTCAAAGATTTATTCTTAAAAAGGACTGATTCTTAGCTAATATTTAGAAAAAAAAAGGTAAAATAAAATATTTTGGAATAAAAAAAGAAATTACATTTTCTCATTTTTTAAAGAATAACTTTTTTAAATAGAATTTTAATATACAATAAATGAACTTTAATCTCTCTCTCTCTCTCTCTATATATATATATATATGTATACATGTCTGTATCTTTCCAAATTTAATTTTTATCCACCAATTCTTATTAAATTTTTATGTCAATGACTTATTGGCATATATTATTTTAGAAGCACTTTAAAATAATTATTGCATGCTATTACAAATACAATATTTAATACAACTACTATACAATACAATTATAATTATTATGAAACCTACTTAAATAATTTATTCTAGACTATACGAATTTTATTAATTTAAAATAGAAAATACCTTACCTGCTACTTTCCCAAGACACACCAAGTAGACGAAAATCATCAACTTCTCCATGCTTCTAAGACGGCCCGAAGCCGAAGAATGCGATCTCAACTTCATCAAAGCTACCAGAAGAGAGCCCGTTGCTGATGGTCAACTTCAGTTGAGCTCTCGATGTGGAACTGACCACACATGGCCACCGGCTAACTTTTATAGTGAATTCACTTGTCTAATTGATGTATAGCAGAGATCACAAGCCGCATATTAACACTATGCAGGTTGCTTTCGTGTAGGTTGTTCGTCAGTATTAGACGTCTTTGTGGTAATCATGGCGGAGATTTAGACATAATGATTATTAATTTGATCCTGTGGGTAT
This sequence comes from Caerostris extrusa, assembly GCA_021605095.1. NCBI lineage: Eukaryota > Metazoa > Arthropoda > Arachnida > Araneae > Araneidae > Caerostris > Caerostris extrusa. The sequence continues at coordinate 10,518 of BPLR01014610.1, forward strand.
TCTAGGGTGGCGGATACTATTTTTACTTATTTACTTACCATGAAGTATTGAGTTTACCCCTAAATGGTTCATAAAGAAGCCAATAAGTGTCATCCAAGGGGTTAAGAACCAAGATGTAAGGGATACTTCATTCTATTTTTTGCAGGAAATTAATCGCTTAATGTTGATCGGTTGATACACTTAAAGACATAAGATACCATCATTTTAGAGAGGGTAAGCAAGATGTAGTGGGTTGCTTAAGAATATAAGAATATATAGCCTGAAGATATATTTTTTTAACTCGCTGCTTTGAATGTATATAAGATACTAAATACCCTGCTGAAGATTTCTTTCGATTGCTATAATATTATAGACTTGGCCATGCGTTTTAAAAATAATTATTATTGGTTTTCAAAGTTAATTTTTCATCTCAATAGTTAAATTCATTTAAAAATATTATCTTTGAAAACATATTTAAAACACTAGGCAAAGAGTTTGAGAGAAATGATTACAAAATCTTATTTAATTTAATGAAGAGTGTTTCTTTGCTTTTTTTTTTCTTTTAAAATGATGTTCTTTATAAAAATTTCTGAACTTCATTATTCATGTTTGTATATGCTTTCAACAACAGGTAAGGCTTTTACTTTGACTAATTATAAAATGTTTATCAATTTATTAAATTACCAATGAAATTGAAAATAAATTGTATAAAAAAATAATCCAGATCACAGATAAAAATATTATTGATAGAAAAATCTAAGAATAGTGATTTAGGTTTAATCACAATTGAATATTGAATGTCTGAAAACATCATTTATTCATTAAATAACAATAAATCTTTTAATTCTTCCGTTAAAATGAAATGCTATAAATGATATTAATAATTATCAGATTTAAAATAATATATTTTGAAATTCATTCAGATGACAAAATTTGTATAAAAATCTATAACTATAACAAATATCACATTTTTTGTTCATTTATTATATTTTTTATTTATGCAGACATATCTTACAATTTTCTAGTAAATTATTTATAACAACAAAAAGTTTGAGTATATATTTGAAAGCACATTTTGTAATCTTGGTAAATTTTACATTTTCATACAAGTTATAAAATGATACTTAATTAGAAAAAATATTAAAAAATGTCAGTTTTCGTACTTACAAAGCGCATCGTTTCATCTGAAAATTATATAAAATTTCTAAGCAAAATAACCTATAAAATTTCTAAATTTTAAAAGTTTTGAAACTTTTAAATTTATACAACAGTTCTAAAACATTTTGGATTGAAACTAATTTGAGTTTTTATTGCATGAATATGTTTTATTAGATATTTTATGTTTGTTCTATTGGTTTGATAATTTTTAAAGACATTTTTCAAAAATAAACTGGTGATTAGTTACTCTGTTTTAAGCAGAATAGCTTTTTGTGACAATTTATAATGTAAACTATAAATTAATCAATAAAATTGTTACAAGGCTTTTCATTATTAATTTATATATTAAAAACATTATTCATTTGCTGTCTCCTTTAAGTAGATGTTTCAATGATAATTTTGAATTTTTTTAAACCAACTTTGAATAAAATTATTCTTTACTCACTAATCACTACATTCTAGTATACTTCTTATATGTATAGTTTATGACGTCTTCTTTTAAGTGTAAAGAAGTTATTATAAAACATTTAATTTTGAATAAAAAACATTATGATAGCAATAATTATATTTTAGTTATAATGATTACTTTAAAAAATTTTTCAATAAAAAAATAAAGAATTTTCAAATGTGCGCATATAAAAAATTTGATTTTTGCTTTCGGTTATAGTCTTATAATTTGTTTAATATACTTTAAGTTACGTCTGAAGTTTTCCAGGTATAAAAGCGATAGCATCTTTCTGTATTATTACCTAAATACTTTTTTTTTATTCATGCATGTTATATTTTGTTTCTGTATATTGTTGTTGGACCCGTGGATATACTTGAAAACTTGGATATTTTTATAGGGATACTTGAAAAACATTGTTTAAAAATATAAATATGATAGCTTTAAAAAGACTATTTATATTGATCCGAGTTCGGTCGTCTCCATAGATAACAGATTCAGCTCTACTCAGAGTGAACCCTGGGGGCGTGCATTTTTTAGTATCATGATTTCGAATCAAGTCCCCCAAGGAAGATATTTAGAAGGCTCCACCATTTAAGTGTAACAGGAGGGCATTGTGTTCTATAATTTTATTCTGCTCCTTCCTGGAGCTGCCTGATAGCCAATTAGCTAGCGCTCTAGCCTTTGACACCGCAGGCTTCAGGCTCGAATCCTGGTCGTGACATGGATGTTTGTTAATGGTTTGAAATCCACGCTATCCTGTCAAATTAACCTAAAGTGAGCAAAAAAATGGCTGCAGAGTGACAAACCATATCAAACCTTCCTGGAATAGACAGGGCCCCAAATAATAAAACATCATATAAATTTATCATTTACGGAAACAGAAATGCCTGTTTCGGAGTACCTATGGGGTAAATATACCCCGAAAACCTCCACATAATCATTAATATAGTTAAATTTACATTATTGAAATTACATCGTGAATTTAGATAAAAAAAAAGAAAATTTACGCTATTAAGTTAAATAAAAAAGAAAGAAGTAAGTTAAGTTACTCAGGTCCCGTTAGGAGTCCGTAACACGTTTCCCCGTGGACAGTCAGTGTATTAATGAAAAATAAATTAACTTTATAACTTAATACATTAGAAATGAAAAAACATTAACTTCTTAAGAACTTTAGATATCATTTGGAAAAAAAAAAAAAACTTTAAGATAGCCAGTATTTGTGTTAGTTTTGCACATTGTAGCAATAAATGAAAATTTAAGAAGCCAAATAGACACCTCAGATTTGCAATTTAGTTATTTTGGTCATTTTGAGGTACTCTCATTTTCAGTTTGATAACTCTAGATCTGTTTATTATCTGAATAAATTGTTTAATATAGTGTCGAATTACATTGATTATGGGTAGTATTAATAGATCAATATATAATATTAATAAAGAAACATATAAAATCGCCTTAGCAAATGTTTTTATAAATGTTAATTTAAATTAATACTATTCATTCAATTTAAACATTAGTTGAACATTCAACATTCAAAGTAGGATTCATTTTGAAAAATTAAGACGCATCAGGCTTGAGACACACCCTTGATTATACCATGACTAACAATTACGGATATCTAAATAGAATACAGACTTTCGTGTTAAGGGTAATGTGGGCATGCCATGGCAAATTGCCAGCTGCTTTGCCATTTAGTGCCAGACGATGTTATTTAAGAGTAAATTTAATTTTCATAATTAAAACTTAGCTCTGCAAGCAGGTTTAATAATATAACTAATTTATATATTCATTTCACTCTTTATTGTAGGCGTACATTTTTCTTTTAAAATCAAATGTTGAAAGTAACAGTACCGTGAATTATTTAGGGAACCGATTACTTAGGAGTAATATATAAAATTGTAGACATATATTCGTTTTCCTGTTGTTCTATTGATTTTTAACTTATAATGGTATTGATTCAAGTGGATTCTTGTAATTTTTAATCATTATTTAGCCTCACATAGAAGTTAAAGGAAGTTAAAGGCCTTATGGTTGAGTGACCAGCCCTCTGACACTCTGCGCTGTCGATTTCGAGTCCCAGCAGCACCATGAATGTTTGTAGTGGTTTGGAATCCACTTTAAGCCGTATGTCCCAGTCTAATATGACTGTAGAGCTTGGACGCCGCAGGCGTGCCATTGTCACCTCCTCTGTGTTTGTGTACACACCCACGGAAAAGGGCTATAGAGCTTACAGCTGACATTGCTATTCCGTAAAAAGAAAGCATTTCCTGTCTCGAATTTTGCTGGTAGGCAGATGACCTTGGCACACAATGGGGCTGTTGCGTCAATGAGGTCGAAATATGTGAAATTCGGTTTATTTACATTGTAATTTAAGTTATGCTATAGTATAATACTTCAATTATTAGAATTCTATATTAAATTGCAATCCTAAAACTTCAGTAATGCAATTGATTATGCTTATTAAAATGGGACATATCGTACTATCTATGTATAACTTACTATGAAAAATATGCCATGAAATGAAGATATAAGAAAAATGTAGGTGATCTTGGCACATGATTCGGCTGTTGCGCTAATGGAGAAGAAGTTAGAAGTTAAAAAAAAAAAAATGTCATGAAGCATGAATACTAGTACGAATTTTTAGATAAAATAAAACATTTTTTCAAAACATAAATAAATTTATAAAAGAAAAATCCAAGCATTCCTATTTTATTGAACTAACTATTGCCATTCTAAAGCCGCTTACAAAAGGGAGACGAATCTGCCTCGCAAACCACTTAAAAATTGGTTTGTCAGAATCTTTCTAGAGAATCATGTGTCTCCACCCCGCTTTAACCAGAGGCGGTTTTTACGCACATCAAAGGGATTCTCGCGGACCCTATTCACGACTAGCTGTCACTCACAGTCAGAGATAATATGGATTGTATTTCGCAGTCAGACAGAGACGCGGCAATGAGATCTCCTCAGGGTTGACTCGACTCGACTCTTACTCCTTTCTGAACTCGACTTAAGATGATTTTTGATACACAGAAAAGGAGCATCCTATTAAAATACAGAAATTTAATAAGAATTGATAAATTAAAAATTATTCAATAAGAAAATTAAATTATAAGCTTAATTGTTTGTAAGTTTTATTCCTATTTGCATCTCTGCATTTAAATTGTAATTATATTTATCAGTTTAAATAATGAATAAATTTTCGTTTATGTTCTTTTAAATGAAATACAGGATAGACGAAAAATATCTCGTTTTTTTTTTTTTTAATTTCTCGAACTAAAAGATGTACATGTACATGTTTTTTTTTTTTTCTCTTTATTCTATATGCATCTCTGCATTTAAATCGTAATTATAATTATCGAATTATAATTACAATTAATTAATTATATTTAATTGCAATAATCATTCAATATTCAAGTTCCTTAATTATAATAATTATAATTAATGAACTGATTAAAATAACTATACTTCATAATTATAATTATAATTGTAATTATTATAATTATAGGTATTAGTTATAGTTATAATTATCAGTTCAAAATAATTAATGAATTTTCATATTTTTAAGTGAATTACAGTATATACAAAAAAATATATCGTCTCTTTGGCATATTTCGTAAATTAAAAAAAAGATATACGTGTACAGGATTTTTTTTTTCTTTTTCTCTTTATTCTATAAAGAAAAATTAAAGGTTTAAAAAAAAAAAAAAATATATATCTCTTGGAGGCATTTGGATATTTCTTTACAATATTGGATACTTTTGAATATATTTTTAATATTTTGGACGCTTTTGGGTACTTTTTTTTTTTTAGTTTCTTGGACTTTTATATGTATGTGTGTATATATATATACACCTATATATATATATATATATACACCTTTAATATATATATATACACTATCTGGAAGAAAGTGACGGACACCCCTCGAAAAGTAGAAAAATCGACAATACAGCTGACACATGCGCAATAATAGGTATCACGTGTCAGCCATATCCTATAAATACTCTGTGGAGTCGACTAGAGTCGTTTTTTGTCAAGATGCTGCCACGGGAAGAGTTGTCTGAGTTCGAGAAATGTGTGTTGGTTGGATTGCATCTTGCCAAGGTGTCAATTAGGGAGATATCCCGTCTCCGTAACTGCTCAAAATCAACTGTAGCACATGTTGTGTGTCGCTACAAGACTGAGGGAAACTGTTAGAACAACCCCGAAGCGGACGACCTACAGTTCTCACCAGCAGGGACCGGCGGGTGCTCGGCAGGGTGATTCGAAGTAACCGTCAAACATCCATGGATAACATCGCTAATGAGTTTAGACAAGCCACAGGTGTGGCCGTTTCGACCAAGACTCTTCGTATCGAGGCCCATAAGTTAGGTTACACTGGACGTTCGGCAGCCCATAAGCCTTTGATTACGAAAACCAACAAGAAAGCGCGCCTTCGATGGGCCAAAGACCACCGTACTTTTACTTTGGATGACTGGAAACGCGTCCTTTGGGTGACGAATCACGATTTACCCTTTTCCGTTCCGATGGACGTGTTTGGGTATGGCGTTTACCAGGAGAACGCCTTTTGCCCGAGTGTGTCTTCCCAACTGTAAAGTTTGGTGGAGGAGGATTGATGGTATGGGCCTGTTTCTCCTGGTATGGGGCTGGCCCACTGGTGAAGGTTGATGGTGCGATGAACGCCGATAGATACTGTGATATTCTCGACAATCATGTCCTTCCTACCTTGTGGGCAACGTACGGTATGGATGGATGATTGCTGTTATCAAGACGACAACTCAACATGCCATGTTGCAAGGAGGACTCTTGATTGGTATGTGAACAACAACGTTAAACGCATGGAGTGGCCAGCGCAGAGCCCTGATCTTAACCCAATTGAACATCTCTGGGAAGAATTGGACCGACGGTTGAGGGCCTGCACCCCATTCCCCAAAAGTAAGCCTGAACTATGGAACTTCCTGTTAAACATTTGGAAGGAAATTCCTCTTGCCACTATGGCTAATTTAGTGGAAAGCATGCCCAGAAGGGTTGCAGCTGTGATCGCAGCCAAAGGAAGCCCTACCTCCTATTAATTTTAATAAATATGGGTTTATGTAGTTATAGTGTCGTGTCCCGTCACTTTCTTCCACATAGTATATATATATTGGACACTCCGATATTTTTATAGGGATAAGTGAAAAACTTTGTTTGCCAATTTATTATTCGGGACACTAACGAACTGAATAATCAAATTTCAGTGACCATGATTCGCTGTCAGTCGAACCCAACATAACAAGTCAAACAGATATTTTAAACTAGTTTCAGTGAAGTAATAAATAACGATGGTTATTGTAATTTACAGCATTGGAAATCATAATAATAATGATAATTGTATATGTATATATATTATGATTCCAAGCAGGTATTAATAGGGAAGCGTGAAATTAAGAATCGAAAAATATTTCCGAAAATAAAAATGGTTTTTAGTTTATTTATCTAATATCATTTCTGACTTATAATGTGAATTCATTATAAATATGAACTCATTCTCAATTAAGTATTTATGTGAAAGGTTAATTAGTGATTAACTATTTATGGCAATTTTAAGACTAATCAAAGATTCATTGAGAAGAATAAAAGAAAAGACGTCTAAAAGAATTCATTTTATAAAATGATGATGTTCTGATCCTATTTTATTCAAAATTCTTTTAACATGCCCAAATTATTATTGGATAATGAATATCCGGCAACAGAAATGCAATCCTTGTATTTCTTTTAAGTCTCTAAGTTTTTTTTTTTTCTTTCGTTGCAATTTCATAGAATTTTCTATGAAATTGAAGCTCAATGTTTTTATAAATAAATGCTAGTAAATAAATTTCTTGTAAATTTTTATGGATTAAAGAGGCATTTCTATAATATAGAATTATATAAAAATATATCACATGTCTAATACCATTATTTAAGATATTTATTCTGAAATCTTCATAAGAACTATTCTTTTCATTACGGAGATTTTTTAAGGAAATATTCTGTTCATTACGTATACATACACATTTTTTATCTGTGTAAAATATTTTCATGATCTAAACAGTGTAATACTATACATGTATATTTATTATGTAGTGAAAATATGAATAATATAAATACCATATTTGTTATAGTGTAAAAAAAAGAATAAAAGAAATATCGAACATGACTTTAACTTTAAAATTGAATTTGATTCCGCTATGTTTAACACATTCATACATTTTTTTACATTAAAAGATTAAGTCTATTGCTAAAAATCTATTGATTCTATAAAAATATCAACATATTTCTCTCAAATTAATCAAGCATGCTTTTTTAAGATATATCCTTTTAAAAGTGTCTTAGACACATGTTTCCCTTTAATTATTAATCCTGTTATAAAATAAACACAAACGTATTTCTACAATGCACAAAAAGTTTTATAACAATTTTTCATCATTAATTTGCATTTCATTTTGACAAAACGTCTTAAATGTTTTCCTCACATTTTAAATGCAATGAAACATCTAATGAAATTTATATAATTTTTGAAAGCCAAATTTCCATTACAGAGATTTGGAAACTTTTTTCAAATAAGGCTTTCATCACAAATTGCCAGGATACTGACTTAAGTTTAAAAGATTTAATTAAAGAACATTTTTCAATTGAGATTTAATTAAGAAACATTTTGCAATTAAGGAACAATTTTCATTTAATTAATCTATAAAGGAAATGGCGCAATAATAGAAAGTATTTAAATATTTAGTTAATATATATAAATACACACCATGCTATAAATTTTCCTAAATCCTCCTTTTTTTATTATTATGTAATGATTTTTATCAGTTTATATAATTAATGCACCACTATATTATACTTTTATATATAAACGTTTCAAAAAAATGTAGCATGTCAAAAACAAAACAATAGAGAGGTCTTTTTCTTCTTTCAAGGTCTGGCGCCTCAATGACATTGAGGGGAATCCCCAAACTATAGAAGTTCCTCATTAGAAACTCCACAACCCCCCACCCCTTCTCGTTCCACCCTTTATTCCTTACCAAACGATATCCGAACCGTTTTTAATAACTTTCCCTCGGGAACCAAACCTAAATCAAGAATTCTAATGTGTTCAGTTTCCTACACGCACACGGCGCTTCTTGCAGACGATATGTGGTCAATCTACCCACCCCTTCCGAGAACCAATCAATGGTGTCCGGGGGTCACGTGCCGGGTAGGGCACGAAGCTTGTCTAGTCTGCAATGTCTGCCGCATTGGCAGACTGAAAGTTAGCGCCTCTGGCACATTGCCCACTTGGACTCTTGCCAAGTACTGCCAGAAAGTATTGGATGGAGGAATTCCGACACAATCATGAGGGGATATTTTTAGTTTCACGTGAAAGGTGGGGGTGCCCGATTGTTATTATGGTGTCCAAATTTCTGCACCCACTCACAAGTTAATATGCTGAGGGAGAAAGGTTGTCCATTAATAATAAACTTCGTGAAAGAAGTTATTTTGAGGCATTGTGGCATAACCAGAAAAGCTGTTGACTGAACAGTTTCGTGGAATCGACGCTTTTTCCCCGCTATTATCCCATTAAGTTTTCGTCTAGAATTGCCCGGAGGTACTAGGGATGAGCAAAGGGGTAGAGGATAGAAGCAACATCGTAGAATAATGTTTATTTATTCCACTTCCGCAGATTTTAAATAAAGTAAAAAACAGTTATTGTTGTTTGAAACTTCTTTGCGTAGCGTAAAAGGTAGTTTAGGTCTTCTTTGATCATTTGTAAATAAATTTAAAGTTTTGATCGTGTATTTTTTATAACTGAATATCAATATAAAATATTAAGAAATATAGTTTGTTTTTATTTCAGTTTAAATATCTAAACGTACTTTAAGGCATTTTTCGATTACTATGAATTTTTATAAGTTATAATAAATATAGATTGATAATAATTTAAAAACACAGAAGAAACTGTATATTATTGAATAAAATGACAAACGTTTGCTTTAAAAGCAGATATGATAGTGACAGGTATTTATTATTATTTTCATATAAATATATATAATATTATCATATAATATTATATATATTTAATATTATCGTATAAATATATATAATATTATATCGTTTTACTTTATAAATAACATAATATAAATATTTAAAACAAAATTAATGAAGAAATGCATCACTTATTCGTAAGCACTTAAATTTTGTTTATCTCTTAATGCTTGTATTTCTAAAGGGAATTTTCTATAGTATATTCATTACATGATAGGAAATTTTGTCATCTCTCCATATCTCATTCATGGAGAGATGAAAAATTTAATATCATGTAAGGAATATACTATATTCAATATACATTTACCAGATAAAACAATAAAGCCAACTATGCGTTTGTAGATGAAGTTATCGGGAAGACCGATCGAAGATAGATGTGGACTTGGGTGTTGTGCATAGATGTCTACAGTGATGAGTCAAGCAGTAATTCATGTCGTTGCTGTTTGAAAAAGTACGAATGTAACGGACATCGACGAAAGACAGATCGTGATGACTATAGTTTTGGGAAAACCATTTCAGAAACTTTATGTCATACGTCAACTTTTCGTAATTTGAGATAGTTTGGATGTATTAAAGGCGGTTTGATACAAGTGAAATATGCAAAACTAACTAATGGCTATTGATAATATCGGTAATTAATTGATTAATAAATCTCATTTTTGTTTCATATGTACACTCATGTCCATAAATTAAGGATAATGAAGTTCAGGCAAAGAAAGAGACAGAAGCAAAACAAATTTGACTTATTTGAAAAGTCTATTTATTAAACAAAATGTAAAGAGCACAAAAGATGCTATATGTTTGACATAATTAATAAAAATTGCGATTTTTACTCCCTGGAGCAAATTTCAAAAAAAAGAACCTATTTACAAAAAACAGTATAACATGGTTAGTATGATGGTTAATATGGAGTATGTCTCCCGGACGATGCAATACAGGCCTTACAACGCCTAGGCATGCTGAGTATCAAATTATCAATCTGATCTTGGGGAATATTACACCACTCATCAAGCAATGCCCTCCGAAGTTCCGGTTGACAGGTGGGAGGGGGTTGACGGGCTGCAATTCGTCGGCCAAGCATATCCCACACATGCTCTATTGGATATTGGAGTATGCTGGCCAATCCATACGGGTGATATCCTCCAATTGAAGGCATTCGTCTACAATGTTTGCACGGTGAGGACGGGCGTTGTCATCCATAAACAGAAATTCAGCACCCATGGCGCCCCGAAACAAACGTACATGTTGTTCCAGAATGACATCCCGATAGATGTGGCCTGTCATCGTTACACTCTGAACATGCAGGTCAGTTCTGGAACCAAGAATAATTCCTCCCCAAACGAGCCGTCATGCACCACCGTAACAGTGTCGTTCAATGGTGTTCTCTTGGTGGTAACGGGTACCTGGCGCTCTCTATATGAAAGTCCGGCGAGAATCAGACTGCAAACTAAACCTGGACTCGTCGGAAAACATCACACCAGACCACTGTTGCGGTGTCCACAATGCATGCTCTCTACTCCAGGTTAATCGCAGGCGACAGTGAGTTGCGGTAAGTGGAACACATCTGAAAGCCCTACGAGCATATAGACCAATGTGTCCCTAAGCGTCTGTACACGGTCTGTCTCGAAACTGTCGTACGGGTAGCTGAAGAGAGCTGACGAGACAGGTCTGATGCTGTGCTCCGTCTGTTACTTTTGGCAGTAACTGCTAAATACCGGTCCTCATTCAGCGTTGTAACTCGGGGGCGACCTGTGCTGTAACATCTACTCACATTACCATCATCTTGGAAAGGACACTCTGGGCGATTCCAAGTTCCTCGGATACTTCCAGCTGGGTCCACATTCCAGTCGTCCGATAATTCTACCACGTAAAAAAATCATCCAAATGCTTCCTTTGTGCCATAATTATGCGGTTATTGCACTGAAAGGCTTTTAAAGCGCTTGTGAACAATGTTACTTCTTTGCCACCATTCCTTATATACCCCTTTCTTACACTCGTCATTGTGACGTACTATCCGCGCCATCTGGTGGTTTAATGTAATTTGCATATTCTTCTTCAAGATGTGTGTGATAATTCTACAGGTGAAATTTTTATTTTAGAGTTCAATTTCTGTGTGATTCTGAATTATCCTTAATTTATGGACATGAATGTAAATAGCCATATTATAAATTTTTTAATGGATACATTTAACAATAACTACGAGTATCAAAATCACAACAATCAAGAATATAACAAATAATCTATGATGGACAATAAATTTTAAGCTGTATAGGTACATATACTTGTTAAACAGAGAATTTTCGGATGATTTCATAATCAGTATGAAGAAATTAACACTATTGTAGAATTTTTGTTTCTTTTTTTTTTTTTGTATCACGATATATCGAAATGGCATTAAATGTAGTAGGGGATTAATAAAGGCACGTTAAGGAAGATTTTGTAAAAAATAGTTTCAAAAGTCATCAATAAGGTGAACTGCAGTGCTTCAGAATGCTTAAAGACTAATAAATATGGGTATACTAATGGAGAGGGCGTCCCTAAGTTTGAAAAACCATTGTCAAAGCACTTGTTTAAGTAGCTTTAGTTTAAGCAGTTTAGTACGTTTAAATATTTTAGTTTAAGTTAAGTAGTTAAGCATTTACACGTTATGTAAGGTACAGATTAAGTACCTTAGTTCCAAGGTACTTTTACTGCCGCTTTTCAGTTGATTATAATGGAAATGCAAAAGTTAATTTTAGAACATAAATCTTTGAACTTGATTATCAGTACTCATTAGTTGGGAAGAGAAAAGAAAATTTACCATTATTTTCAATGTATTCCTAGTTCTTAATATTCATCAATTGAATGATTGTAATAAATTATAGTAAAAATAAAATTTATTTATGATTACCAATAAAAATAACAGATTGTTTTGTATGCATAGCAAATTTCATTCGAGATATATAAATATAGTGGTTTCTGATGGCTAGATGTTCGGTACCAAGGGTTCGGGTTCGAGTCTCGGCAATACCATGGATGTTTGTAGGGGTTCGAAATCCACTTTAAACCGTAGGTCCCGGTCTAATTTCATCGTAGAGGGTCAAGTCTATTTTCATTGTGGGGGTAGTGTTGCTGGCGTCCGTAGCATGTATTTCTTCAAGCTACATGTGTCCCCTGGGTAATGCTAAATGAGTAACATCTGAGAAGAACAAAGAATAATCAAGTTCAATGTTCTAGAATTATTTATTAGATATTTGTTTTTAGCTAGTTATCTAATAATTCTTACAAAGCATTATTATTATAAGATTTTAAGCGCAGCAAAATCTCTTTACAGTTAATTATGACAAAATGCTGCAGTTGTTTATGCCATAAAGATTAGTTTCTGTATTGCCAGCTGCTTTAGAACATATAAATAAAGTATTCGTATTGGAATTATTAAATTTGTTTTTATTACATTTTAAAACTTTTTATACTTTATGATGCATCTAGAAAAAACAAGCATGCTTGTTTCTGTTTCATATTTTTGTTTTGTTTTTAATATAATTGGCTTACTTTGATTTTATTTTATTAAAAATATTCTTTTGAGAAAGAGGTTCATGGCCTTGATTTTATTGCTGAAAGAAATCCGTGGCTTTCATCTCACTAGCCACAGGGGTTCATGGAATAAAGAGTAATCAAGTTCATTGTTCTAGCCTTATTTAATAGATATTTATTTTAATATAGTTTTCTAATATTTTCTACAAAGCCTTATTATTATAAGGTCTTAAACCCATCAAAATCCCTTTGAATGTTAATTATGATAAAATCCTGTTTATTAACATTGATTTAACCATTATTAAATTTTCAGTTAATAATATGGCGACCATTTAAGCTTATGGCTCGATTATATTTATCATACTTCATAAAGAAAACAAATTAATTCACATTGTTAGCTATGCAAACATATAGCAATATATGTTTACGAACACACACACATATGTATATATAATGCACACGTCTCACTGAGTTTCGAACTATCTCGAGCACCATGAATGATCAAGAGGTAGTGCGTTATTCTTTTTTATCTAAGGAATCTCAGGTTCGAAATCTGACAATCGGACTAAAGAACAGTTTTCACATTTAAGGCTCGTGCTCACCAAGGCGAGAAGATGCAAGCGAAAAAATTTGACCGATCACTAGCCTCACCGCGGTCGCCTGAAACCGGTTTGCAGTCCGCCGCTTGGAGTTGCCCAACTTTCAACTCGAAGCGGTTTTTCACTAGGCGTAATGCTATTTCTGACGTTTCGCTGTGAAGGGTCGAAAAATTTTGTCGCTTGCCTCTTGAATCTTCACGTCTCTTGCCTCGGTGGGAACGAGCCTTTAGACTGGATTAGACATAACAAGGGGCGCCTGATGGCCGAGTGACTAGCGGTCTGGCGCTCGGTTTCATAGGTTTCGGATTCGAATCCCAGCGGTGTCATGGATGTTTGTAGTAATTCACTTTAAACCGTAGGTCCTAGCCTAATATGACTGTAGGGCACTCGGCTGACAGCTCTACTCCTTAAAAAGAACACACCTCAAATTTCGACATCTGCCAATAGACAGGCGGCCTTGGCCACCAAGGGGCTGTTGCGCCAATGAAGATGATTCTCCATAGTAAGAAAAGTCTATCGAATGTAGTGTAAAAATTTTCAGATACTTAACCCTGTGTACTATTGCGGTGTAAGCAGCAAATGTTGTCCGACAAAGTTAAACTTCCATTGTAAAGCTATAAACAAACTTGGCTATTTCATGGACATGTATCAACAAAAATGTTTACAAATTGGGCAACAAAATAAAAAAGGACATCGATTTCTATTATTTTAATGTACATATGTGTAACATTATGGGCCAGTTCTGCTCTTTACAAAGTATATATATATAAATATGAACAGGTTTCTTTTTTTCCAAGAAGAAAATGTAAAAAAAATTCAAAAATTCAGGATAACAAACGAAAAATTTTCGACAATTTAATGAGATTATTTTAAAGTAATATCAACATCAATATATATGTTACGTAGTTTATTAACAGGGTCAATCTTCATACCTAAATGTTTATGTCACTCATTGTAGTATAAAAATTATGTAGAAGTTTATTCCAAGCATTTACAAATAAATAAAGCAGGAAGTAGCAGTTTGTTTTTAATTCATTTATTATTAATTTATTTTATTTAAAAATAATTTAATTCAGTTCCTTGGATTCGATGAGAGATTGATACTGTAATCCCAAACTTGGAAATTCCCATATCTGATTTAATGGGTGAGGGTAACTCTCGTTTATTCCCTATAATTGTATGAAATTTATCACGTATTTAGGATAAACATCATTAATCTACAATAATTTATGAAGCAGTGAATGCAGATGCAATTTAAAAAAATATTGAAATTTTGTTACGAATGTATATCTGTAATATTTCAATAAAAATAATGCCAATAATTTAAAATGTAATTTGTCCTATAAAATACCTTCAAATGAGATATTTTCCCATACTTTAGAATGTTAGAGTTCAAGTTGAGATCTGTATCCAAGATGAACTCAATTTTGGTGAAACGAAAATTGAGGTGATTTTTCAAGATCAGATTGCTGATTGCTACATGAAGGAAACTCTCTATTTAAGCTCAAATTTTCTAGTTACTGAAGTTCCGAAAATAATGTTATTTCATATATATATATATATATATATATATATATATTAGATTCCATATAGTCAATTACCTTGGCGGAATTGCAACCTAGGTTGACAATGCAGTCTTTTGATAAAGTGTCTTTTCGTACGTTTCATTTAACTGCACTCTACACTATTAGCTAGTTCTTTTTATTAATGACATAACAGTTATTTTATTGTTTACTTTTCTTTTCAATATTAATGTTGAGCAAATGTAGATTTTTATCTAAAATATCACAATTAATATAGATAGATATTGGCATTTGAATGTATCATCAGAGAACTTTTTATTACGGTTTTATGGTATTTTTATCAAATAGTTCAATCAAAGATCTTATTGTTAATAGAAATATCGTATTGAACTAATTGTTTTAAAATTAAAAGTTTACTCATATTTGAGATAGAAAAGATTTTTGCGTGAGTAGATCTATATTTCAGAATTTAAAAATCCTATAAATATCCTCTAGAAGTCATTGTTTTACGTATTATGATAAATTCATGAAGATTACGCATATAATCATGACGATCTCATTCTTACATTCTAGGAAAATCCACATGTTTACTTGTGATTAATTGAAACTCTTATACTTTTTTTACTCTTTACTATATATATATATATAATGATTTTCTATTTCGTTGTTGTAGCTTTGAGCACTTAGGATTTTGAACAATTTCTTCCTTTTTTTTTATAAAAGGTCTAAATGCGAGGTGTTTCAGGGTTTTTATATTGAGAATGTCATGACGGTTTTGAAATACAATTTGTGCCTAGCGATTACCGGTAATGGATTTTGTTGAGCAAAATGATTGCGTTTCTAGTACACTCTTTGGTAATTCTCCTTTGGCTTTCAGGATAAATTGTATTGCAATATATATATATATATATATATATATATATACATATATATATAAGGTACATATAGATAATTGTAAGATAATTATAGCCTTCAATACTTCAGTCTTTGAGCATCAACATTTACAGAAGTATAAAAAATAAAGATATTGTTAAAAGGAAAACACAAGTAATATAAAAAAATTTTTTTTTAAAGTCAATTCCTACTTTTTTTCCACTATATTACAGAAAGTCCTTTATAAATAATTTTCATTTATTTTTTTCAAGTTTACCTGGCGCTATCTATTGGTAGATATATATAATTTAAATCTAAGAAAAAACTAAAATTAATTAATTAAATTTAATTAATGAATTAATATTTGGGAAAAACCTTATTAACATCAAGTGTCATCCACTACAAGTTCAAAAAAAACTATTTGAACTTGAGTGGATGAATAAAAGTATTTATGAACTATTGAAAATTTGAACAAGATATATATAGGGAGAGTGTGAGCTAATAGAAGGAATTGAATAATAAATATTTCTTATATTTTAAAAATTTTTGATATTTATATTCTCTTTCATTAAGATTAGCTGTAAAAATCATTCAAAGCTGATTTTTTTCTCAACCTAATGCAATTTTTCATTCATTATGTGACTATAAAATGTATAATATAAAAATTTAGGCTTTAAAATATTCTTATACTTCCGATTAATAACAAGAGATATTTTTCCCCAAAGTACATTCACACAGATTTTATTTACATATTGTTAAGATGGTCAACCATCTAATAACAGATATTTCAAAATAATTTCAACATTGTTTTGGATAATCATGATCATCCTCATTTTAACTGAAACAAATTATTTAATTAATCAATAAAATTCTTATTACATCTCTTGAAAATAATTTAAAATTTTGAAAATTTAATTAACATGGAAACTAAATAATAAACGTGCAATCTTCAGGTGTTTGCAATTGAATAATTAAAAATACTTTATAAAACAGGCAATAAATCTGCAACATAAAATTAAAAGAAAACTTTTTAATAAACTTTTAGAAAATATATATGCACTCACTGATTCTGGCATTATTAAAATTGAATTAATATTACTTTCAGGATACATTTTAATGTCAAGAATAGAAAAATATTCAATATTTAAGTTTATAAATTATTATAACAAGTATATGGCTATATATAGTTTTTAAATTTAAACTATTTATATTTTGTTTGATCATCTTCATTCAATGGAAATGTATACTATTTTTAATTTTCGAAGCACTAACGTAAATAATTCAGAACATCAGGCAAATAGCCTTTTAACTAAGGTGCTCAGAAATCAGAATGAATGAAATCTTTTATCGAATTACTGAAAACATGCTTAATATTTAAAAGCAAGACTTCAAATACTGCAAGATATTCTATAGACAGTTTCACAGAATGCGGAACATATTAAAATGTAATGAAGAATTTGAATTTCCAGTTTCTAGTGCCTTGAAATTTCCTCGTTTTAAAAATTTGCTGAAGACCTTAGAATAGCTATGTTATTCTACTAGGTAAATTTTAAATATGTTTGAAAACATGGCACTTTCTTGTAAATAAGTGTAGATATTTAACTATGTTAAATATATTTATTGTTATTGTAAAATGTCTCTTTTAAATATTTTTCAAGCATAAGCACGGAATTTCAAGATTTTGATGCACAAAATAAACATTGAAAATTATTCACGATATCAGGAATTAGTAATTCAGTCAAGCAAAACTTATGTTCTCATTAATACTATATCTTATTATTTTTTAATACGCTTTTTATTAGTTTCACCTGTATGTTTGTTTGTTTGTAACTGACTCTTTGGGCTTGATTTTGTCCTACTTTAGGAGATCAGATTTAATTTAAACGTTGTAGACTTATCAAGGACCGACGACAATAAAATATTTTGATATGTTTATTATCTCATCATGATTAGGATCGCCAGGATTAGTGATTTTATTTTAACTTATGAAGAGCAATTTAATCCATGTAGAATGAAAGTACATAAGACATTCAAATATCCGTGGGCCAGTGGCACAACGGATAACGCGCCTGACTACGGATCAGGAGATTCCCTGTTCGAATCCTGGTTGGCTCGACATATTTGCATTTAGCCTTTGTTTACTCACAATTAAATTATTGTAAGAATTATAGTTCCAGTCCTCCGTACCGGGACCTCATTTAAATATTATAGTTTAAAAACACTAAAAAACACGTTTTAGAGTTAAGCAAACGAAAAAAATAAAATATAGTTTAAAAAAAAAAACTAAAAAACACGCTTTTATAGTTAATCCAAACTAAAAAGTAGAAAATAATTGTTTACATAAGAATAAAATGACTGACGAGAAAATGAATGTCACTGTTCTAAAAGCGTGGGGTGCTTGTATGACATTTTAAAAACTAACTCTGCATTTCGGAATGAAACTAGTGAAAAATTGTAACGATTGATATCGAGCCCCCACGCTTTAGAACGGTGACAGTAATTTTATTCTTATGTTAACAATTATGTTTTACTTTTTATTTTTATTAACTCTAAAAGCGTGTTTTTAGTTTTTTTAAACAATAATTTTTATTTCTTAGATTTTGTTCGCTCGTTTGATTTATGTTTATTAAATGTTAAGAAAGATGAACTTGTTAAATAGTCATACGGTTCTTAAAAAAGAAATTAAACATTATGTTTGGGTAGCTATGAAAACAAATTTGAAATGTTGTTTCTTAATCCAACTTGGTAGACAGCAACATCTAGACCAGGGGTGGCCAACGCAAATTATCTTGCGGGCTACTTTGGAAATGTATCCTAAACTCCGCGGGACGCATATAAAATTATATATCCCCATATCAGATTCAGACCCACTATAGACATTTTTTGGAGTGAAAAATGGAAACATAATGAGTTGTTATTATTATGTTTACTATTATTCTTACACGTAAACATAGATAATATAATAATAATGATACTAAACACACATTGTAAAGAAATATATAACACAAAATACAAAAAGGAAATATAAAATATACATAAATATAGACAAAATAAAAGGAAATCATTAAAAAATATTTATTTTACTAACGCGATATTTGTTTGCTCAAGAATGTTATTTTAAAATCAAAGTTAATTTTCTCATAACTCGACAGTTAATTTTTGAATATACGGATGCACAAATAATGTATTTTTAATGCATTGGTTTTCACAATTTTGGCCATTATAAAATAAATATATTTTGTAAAAGCGTGAAAAGATCTCACGGGCCAGAAAATGTTCAAGACGGGCTGGTCACCCCTGATCTAGTCCAAGAAGGAGAGAAACGGGGGCAGCTTCTGTTATAATAGAGCATCAGTAGGTAGAAGTCCGACTTGGCTCTGTAACACTAACTTTTTACGGGATAGAGTTATCAGTCCTACTCCCAACAGTCATACTAGACCGAGACCTACTGCTAGAAGAGGATTCCGAACTACTGCAAACATCTATGGCACCGCTAAGACTCGAACCCGAAAACTGTGGTGCCGCGCGCCAGAGCGTTAGTCACTCAGCCATTAGGCACTACAATTTTAAAATTGATTCTTTAACTGGATTATGGCTTTGTACATTAAATATATCAACTAAAAATGTGAAAAGATATTAATGTTACGTGATCATTATGGTTACTGTAATCTTGTGGTCTTATGATTAAATTCTGGCAGGTTAACATGCAAGAAGATAAATGTTTGAATCTTCCAGCAACGTGCATGGAAGTCATTACTTTTAGAGAGAGTCTTGATGAAAATTGTAAAAATATATGAGACATTCTTATCGATACTTTGGTTGCCCGATAGAACTTTTCTGAGTTGACTCCAAAATGACGAGCAAAAGTCAAAATTTAATTGCTGAATGTCCTTCTGATAGTCAATAACTCTTCTTTTAATCATCAGGGACTATGCAGTACCTGAAGTTCCTGATATAAAGTTTCCTTTTATATTTATCGAGTAAATACATTTATGCCATGATAAGATATCCTAGAAAACAATATTTAGAAACAATCAATATTAGGGACTATGCAGTACCTGAAGTCCCTGATATAAAGTTTCCTTTTTTATATATTGATTAAATGCATTTATGCTATGATAAGATATCCTAAAAAACAATATTTCGAAGTTGCAGTAAATAGGTTTAATGTAAACACAACCTCTTTATAAAACAAGTAAATCATTGTTTACAGGCATAAGCTACTGCACATATATGTTTATGCATAAAGTGAGAAAGACCTAAGCTAAATTTTAATAACTATAATTTAGAGGAAATATTTAGGCCTTTTGTTGTATTATATGTTTTATTTAAATTTTTAATGCACTTTAATATATACGAAGCCATTATATGTGCATTTTATTTGCGTGTTAGTTGTCTTCAAGAGATATTAATATATTTTTTTAAATACATTGCTAATTTTATTTAAATTTTATTTTATCAGTATAGTAAAAATTGTATTTTATTTTTAAAATTTTGAAATTCAATCTGTACAAGTATGAGGAAATTCAAATGATTCTGCATATCAAAAAAAATTGCAATTTGTAGAATCATTCGAATTTGTCTATACATCAAGGAGCTGAATTTTTACTACACAACGTAAATACTTTATCACTTGAAAATTTTGAAATCTTCGATTGAATTTTAGATTTTTAACTCATCATCATATTTTGCCTAATAGCCCATGATGGGCCAGAATCTTCTGCCTAATGCCAGATTTCGAAATTTTTCTTTTTACTTTGTAAATTTGTTAGACGCACGCCTAACCCTTGGTTTATCGCTCTATGGTCATATCAGACCGCGATCTATGGTTTAAAGTGGATTCCGTACCCCTGGAAGCATCCTTGGCACCTCCAGGACTAAACCCGAATCCTGTGGTACCAAGCGTCAGAGATTTTCAACTAAGGGATGCATTATTTTATTAATATATAAAAATTAATAAAATTTTAAATTAAATAATTTTCCTAGCTCAGAAAATTTTATTTGCCAACATTATAACTCAAATAATGATAATATTCTCTCACAATAATGATATTAATTTGTCAAAAGGGATGACACTATACAGACGTTAAGCCTTTTCATTTTTGCCACATGAACTAGCTAAGCTTGCTGATTATA
Organism: Caerostris extrusa; assembly: GCA_021605095.1. NCBI lineage: Eukaryota > Metazoa > Arthropoda > Arachnida > Araneae > Araneidae > Caerostris > Caerostris extrusa. The sequence goes on from BPLR01014610.1 coordinate 31,787, forward strand.
TTAAAGTCTAAACCATTTTGATGGATCATTGTTTCCTGGTATACCCGCAATTTCGGCTGTACCGGTGATTTCTCACTTTCTTCCCACCTTTTTTTTATCTCGATAAAAGGACATTTGGCCTAATAAATGTATTGTGTCCATTCCATTTCTAGTTAGACAAAAAAATTCGACGCTCTAACCAATTACAATTTCAAACTGTCATTGATTCCTATTAAAATTAAAGAAATAGGATTGACTGAAACTTAATTATAATATTCAATAAGGTATAAAAACCTGTTTAGAAACGATAACATTAGATACAATGTTAAAACCGCTGAAAAATTTCAAATTCTCATGCAATAACACTTGAACTTGAATTTTGTTTCATGAAGTGATAATTAACTCTCATGAACACTATAGGTCTCGCTTATAATAGGCTATAATAAAATCGATTGTGTCCATAGGAGACTTTATTGAAAAGGTTAAATTAATACAATAAGATCAGCAATAAATGATCACTTATTTAATATGCTAATTAAAGTATAATCATATATAGTAGAATATACTACAAATAATTTTGTTATTCTAATTTATTTGATACAGTTAAATTAATATATTAAAAAAAAAAAATGGAATGTTATTTTCATTTTAGAATGCTGGCCTTTTAACCAAATTCATTGTCCACTATAAAGGCATCAATATATCAAATTCAGTGTTACCCTGGATTCATAACGTGGGATTCCCAAGTCATCACAATTTGGAAACGAATACCCCAAGAATGGTATCAGGGAATAGTGTCCTTCGACCTTTCCTTCCTGGAGCCCTACTGAATAATATTCTATCCAATAGCTTTATAGTGTCCATCTCACCATAGATAACTTGAAACCATTCGACAGGACTTAGGTTTGCTCATCGGTTTGGATTCAAACATAGCTCCCTAGATTTGAAAACCCACGCACTATTTATCAAGCATTCTGGACAAAACCTACATATTAAAAGTAGTAAAAAACGCAAATTTTTATGATAGAAAATAACTAAAACTTTTTCTATTTCCCTTGATGATAAACTTGGCATTATGCCACTAGATTTTGTAAGATAAATGTGTATAAAAGAATTTATTTATGACAAATTTTAGAAGGTATTTAATTTTTACAAATACATTATCTAAATTCGTATCATATTTTTTTTCATTGAAGTTTCTTGCAAGTCCAACAACTTGAAATCAACACAAAAAAATTAATGATTTTTTTTATTATAAACAAAAATATATTTTTATTTTGCTTAATTTTTATGTTTAATTCATTTCAGTGCTTCAAATTAAACTTATGAATTATTAATCGCACAACGTGGAAATTTTTTTTTGGCAGTTTCTTTATTTGCACTTATTAACTTATTTATGTACATATTTTTTCATATTCAAACGCATAAAATTTAAATCATATAAATACATAATTTACGATTACATAAATTTATGAGACAAATGCACACAAAAATTAAATGTAATGTTTTACGTTGTTATAATCTAAAATAAAACAAAAAAGGTGTTACAGAAATTTGAAGACAATAATATTTTCTGAATGTCAAAAATTGAGTAAATTATTATAACACTGGATGTTATTACAAATTATTATTTTATTGATTAAATGTTTGCTTCGAAATTAATTTAATATGATTCAAGAATTTATATATTATAATATTCAAGATATTTCAGTTTAATTTACAGTATAAAAAATAATTTGTATAATAAAATTCATTTAAAATTGTCATCTTCGTTGATGAAATTTAAATGAGTGTATCTTATTAATAAATAGTTTGTAATCTAAAAGAGAAATGATTTTATGTAAAGCATACCTGAATAAAATTAAAATTTTTATATCATCAGATATGTTTACAGGAAAATTTTCTAAAAAAATAAAATATTTGATTTTAATCAAACTAAAGAGTGTTTGTTTCAAATTGGCTTAAATTAAAATTTCATTTATAAAATTGGTTTTAAACGAGAATTCAGAAAAACAAAAATTTGCGTAAAACATACATTTTTTTTCTTTCTGTATAAAATGCTATAATTTTTTACATTATTTAAAAAAGGTATTTAATATGTATAATGCATTTAAATGATAGATTTTAGAATATTAATAATAATACGAAGCTTTTACTTAATTACTTGTTTATGTAAATGCTTTTTACTTTAATTTATTAGAAAATTCATTGCTGCTTTTTATCACTTTTCTTAATTAGAATGCTTACAATGAAACTATTTTCTTAGAGGAAAAAAATTGAAATTAATTTAAGGAAATTGAAATATTTTTTTCTTAACAAACTATTTAATCCTGTGTTAGAGTTTAATGTAATTATATTAAACAATCCTTTAATAGACTTCATTTGAAAATTTAATTTTGGCTTTATTTTAGCCAAAGAACTTTTCTTATAATTCTTTTTATTATTTGCATAAATAAATAACAATTTTATGTATTAAGTAGGATATTAAGTATACATGATTTTAAGTATGTACGTTGTCAGTAGATTAAGGATTTAAAAACCTGTTTAAGCCAATGGATTTTTCTTATAATTATTTTCATTAGGTACATAAATAAATAATATTTTATGTATTAATCAAGATATTAAGTATAACATGATTTTAAGTATGTACGTTGTCAACAGATTCAAGACTTATGTGTGATAAATATTTTTTTTGCAAATTCATTTTAAGTATAAAGAAAATAAAAAATTTATTTAATTGACACTTTTATGCGTTAAGTACTATATCAAGTATACTAATATAATTTTAAGTATGTACGTTATCAACAGTGGCAAAATTTTTTTTATTTACAAATTCATTTTAAGTATAAAGAAAACTAAAAATCTATTTAATTTATAAATCTTACCTGAGCTCTTTCAGCGGCTTCTAAGAATTGTACACGACTCCCAGATGAACTCGCAGATTGACTGCGAGGGAAAAGTATGTTTTCCATTGAACTTCAAATAGTTTGTTTTACTGTCTGGTTTAGTCTAATGCACAAGTGGAAAAATCAGTTCTCGACTTCAACGACAGATGGAACAGTTTTTTGAAGTGGAGCAAAAAGTTCTACCTTTTCATACCATATTTATTTCATTCGTACTCTTGAAATATGATTATTAATAATTAATAATTTTCTAGTCGATAGTTTTCGAATTTCCAGATTTTTTTTTTTTCGTTTCTTAAATAAGAGGAGTTTTGTGATAATAATTGAGCAAAAAATTATTTTCTAGACGTAACTAATTAACAAACATTATGAACTGCTGGTTTGAATCGTAAATGAAAAGTTAAATAATATTTTTGAAGTAAATTATTAAAATATGTCAACAAGACATGCCATATTGGAAGCAGTTATAAGCAAATTACAAGGAAGTGTGCAATTCTAAACATAAATATAAACATAAAATGATGTATAAGTAATTATTTTTACCTAAAAACGATTTTTAATTACATTAATAAACATAATATTGTTAATTTCAAACCATTAAGGATTAAAGCTTAATTATAGCTTATTATATTGCATATTCCAAAATAAATCAATTTGAATTATATGCACCTATCCTCAAATGTTAGGGGATAATTAAACTAAAAAAAATTAATCTTGGAAATACTTTTTTTATCAATGTATCCTATTAAATGATGTGCACAACCTGAGTTGTTAAAATTCTCAAACAAGCAATAAAATTTTAAACAATTGAAATTGATTTATCTAGTTTACAGGAAAAGACGTTGTATTACGATATGAAGTCGGTGCCTGTCGCGCGATACCGGTACATCACTATAAATTTCGCGCAATACTAGAAACTCTCGATTCGTATTAAATGTTCACTCATGGTTTTTCTTTTCCACATTTTTAGGGGAAATCCTGCGGTGACATCAAAGGTCACATCTGAAAGAAAGCACCGTGTACCCATTAGCCGTTGATGACGTAGTAAATATAGAGAAACGCGCGTGGTGTACGTTCGTAAATAACAACCATAAGCCAGCCGGAAGCGCAAGAGCAGATTCAAGGGACCGCCACATCAATGTGGAAGGGTTGCCATAACTTCCGACTTGCTCGCTACATTGGCGAGTTTGGATTTTCTCATAATATTTCGAAAAGACTGGTCCATCAGTGACAGACTTTGTAAAATTTAAAAATAATATAGAAAAGTAAGTAAATATATACAGTGTCTGAGAATTTTTTATGGCTTTGAAACTTAATAAAACCTGAATTAAATGAAATAAAAGAAGTTTTAATATCTTTTTATGTAACATATACATTTTTTTAAGTTAATATATTATATAATTAATATTTTTTATATAGGTTTTGACTTGGGTCCTGACATCTAATAAACAAACTAACATGGTTTAAAATGCATTAAGTAATAATATTTCTTGCTAAAGATATTTTCAAGATGTATTTAATAACTTATTGTTTTTGCTGATTTTCTATACAATTTGTTTCTTATCTTGCATTTATACATTTTGAAAATATGCCTTTATATTTCCTTTTTTAACTGCCTCTGCAATTAATGTTAAATGATACTCAATTTTGTTGCTAAAGCTTATAGGCACTTCTGAATCCTGAATTAATTCCTTTTAGAGTTTTTTTTTTTTTCAGTTTTAGATAATTTTATGGGAGTAACTATGAGCACACGCATTTGCACACACACACATACACACACACACACACACACATATATATATATATATGTGTGTGTGTGTGTGTGTGTGTGTGTGTGTGTGTGTGTGTGTGTGTGTGTGTGTGTGTGTGTGTGTGTGTGTGTGTATATACATAGGATTGGTATACTTGGTAGGATATATATATATATATCCTACCAAGCGCTTCTCTAGATTATCTATGTCATTTCTTATGCGATTATTATCTACATATCGTTGATATATGTTCATCATGTGACCTGTAATGCATTTCAATAGAAGAAAATTACACGGTGCGATATTTTTTCATAACATCAGACCTTCAAGAGTTTTCGATTCAAATGTAACTAGAAACTATCCTGCTTTGAATATGCTGTTAACTGAATTTCTGGTAAAAAAATTGTATATGGAATCACAAGATTGAAATTTATATTCTTCTAAAACGGAAATTCAACACTTACTTCTATTGAAAACAGCAGTTGCTTCGCGATCATAATGCCTATAGGTGATACAATTATCGTTGTATATGTCTATATAATGCCTTTGTATATTGGCAACTGCATCTTCATATGATTCATATGAGCCTGGCGCACTGTTCTTCCATTCTGATTAGTCACGGGTTTTTCGTTCTTGCGAAAACATTCAACTAAGCGTGACTGCGGTTATATATCCTGTTTGTTTCAATCGATGTTTTTCCGTTTAATTTATGTTTCGCTGTGTGATTATTCGTTAGTTTTCAAGCAATATGCTCATAAGCTCATTTTAGGGATATATAACCGAATATGTAATAATATCCAATATCATGTATGATTATTAGCATACTTTAACCTAGATCAGGGGTCTCCAAACTACGGTCCGCGAGCCAAATCGGCCAGCCATTGTCATCAATCCGGCCCGCGACAGCGAATAGCTTACTGTTGCTGTAATAAATTGTATAAAAACACAGAATGATAATAATTCCGGTTTTATTCACTTTGCTAGGTAAAGCTTAATGACAAGCATAATACGCAGAAAATTTAACTTAAGTATAGTAACTAACAAATAATTGAAATGAATCCCACCAACATTATAAACTAGTGAACATCCCGTCGTTACCCTCGGTAGTTATGTTGGGGTAAAGAGTATCGCATATGTATGTATATCGATGTTTGGAATGTATATATCCTGAATCAAACCTGTGATTTTTATCCTGAAAATCCTTCAGGAGTGGAAATGCTAAATTAATGCGACTGAAACAGCGGGTATCCACTTGTAAAAACATACTAATGAGATTTATGTAACTGTGATTTTTCACTGACAATAGTTTGTAGTTCTGGATAAATTTTACCACTAGATGTCGTCAAGTGTCACGGTCGTAGCGATACACACAATAGTAATTGTAGTAATTGAACCAGCGCATTTAGCAAGCGTATGCTCACTCAGAGTGTTTACTCGGCGACTAGTCTAGAAATTATAGATAACGGCAGAAAACCTAAAACGGTTTTGGCCCTTGGTACTTACTGGAGTAAACAGTATGGCCCTAAGGCTGGAAAGTTTGAGACCCCTGATCTAGATAATAGCCATTTACACAGTTTTGAAACTGTACTGTTTCAGTCTTTATCTGCGGACTTCATCGTCGATGAGTGTAATATTATATTGATATTAATGTAATTAACAATTATTCTATATTACTAGAACTTTTCATGCAATTCTCTGATATTAAATCAAGGCAACTTTTTATTCAACCGATTACAATAGTAGGAGGTCACATAGGATCACGTATGAATGTCCAAACTCCAATGTCATTAGAAGCAAACTAAGAGAAGAGGCTATGTTTGTCAACTTTACTTTCTATAAGGGAAAAGAATGTCTTTGAATCATTTGTAGCTGACAAATCAATTTAAATTAATGTAAAAGAAGAGTTCCTATTTACTATTTTTATTAATATTAATATTCTACATTTCCAGCTTTAAAAATTAAATGACTACTGTTTTTCGCTACTATTTTAATGACTTTTTTTTACAGTAAATCAACATATATTTAAGAATATATACCAACATTCTATAGTTTACAAAAATGTAAATAATATAAATAATTGCTACAAGAAAAATCACTGAAAGTTCATGAAAAAAGATTTTTTTTATTGGTACTATTTATCAAATTAGTAGATAACACAATAGTTTCTAATAATTATTTGCTTTTATTTAAAGGAAAATGATATAAAACGAAAACAAAAAAACTATTCTTTCAAAAAGCATCAACACTGTTCTTAAAAGTTACAAATTATTTCCAAGAAATACTTTTGAAACACTTTACTTAATGATATTCGAAATGGAAAATCCGAAAGGATGTACTTCGTTGAAAAACAATTTCCAGTATTTTCAACGTCTTTGAAGTATATATTTTGTATTATGCATTGTAAAGGGTGTCCCGAAATTCTGAAAGAAATCTTGCGTGAAATTTAGGACACACGAGATCACAATGGAAACAATGGAATAATCGATCCTGATTATAAAGATTATATAAATAAGGGTGAAGATTATATAAATAAGTGAAAACTGAAAAAAAAGAGAAAGTAAATTATTATTTATTTTATTTTTTTTTTTCATTTTCTAGCTCTCATCAAGCAAATTAAAACTCTTGATGTCGATACATAAAAGAAGGCATGAAAATCAGAAAATTGATATTCTAATTAGAAATTTGATAGAAATACTATTTAGCGATTTTTCCCCCGACTGTTATTGCTTTCGTCACTTTAATAGGGATATTTGGTATTCAGAACAAAGTATCATCCAGTAATATATAATTACATTAAAAGTCTGTGAAGTCCCGCTTATAAATAAGTTGATGCCCAAACAAGAAATTTTGTCAATTTTCAGATTAAAAATACATGTAAAATAAGATCGCAAGATCGGTTTTCACAAAAATGTTCAGAAATTGTTTGTTGGACCCAAAATTATAGCTGTATATGTTTATATATTGCATTTATAAATGCATTCTATAAAAGTGTAAGTCGTTATCGTAGGCAGAATGAAATATTTTACTTTTAAGACCATATAAATCATAAACAAACTTAGTATTAACTTATCAACTAGTATTTTTTAAAGTAAATGCTTTATTATGTTGTGTTTCTAAGAATTACGAGTACTGCAGACGCTACAAAATATTTAAAAACTCTTTGAAAGACAGAAACTTAAAAAGTTTTTGGCAAAGTATATTTGCGACAATAGCGTATAAATATTAATATGATATCCTTAGTTGCTCTTAATACTTCATATAATGGCGTGCAAACACCTGAATAACTATGAAATAATTAACAATTCAATAGGTTTTCAGTTCCTGCATATTAATGCAAGGCATCTGTGACACAATCTTTTCATATTTCCACATAGAACAATCCAAAACTGAGTAATGGAGATAGATAGTGAAACTTAAAAATTCCATATTTTCTCAGACAATATGCTGTAGCAATGCATGGCAGGAAATTCAATGTAGGTAGGAAACATTAAAGCTACCCATATATGTACATATGTTATATGTTACATATTACATTGGAATGTAATATATGTTATATATTACATTCAATGTAATTTAAAATTATGACATTCAAATTTTTCGCTTGATTTATTATTCTTTAACCTTGTTTCTAGCTAAAATATTGTGAACATATTCTAATCATTTTTAATGAAAAACAAAACCATTTTCTATCATATATGCCGTATATGCGAGTGTAATTTTCAATATATTTAGTTTCTTTCAAATATTCTATTAAAAAGGTTTATTAATATTTTACTTTCTAAATATTTTTTATTAATGAATATTTACTCCCAATAATTTTTTTCTTTTTACACTTTGTCAAATCACAATTCTTAATAGTTTTCAGCGTTTTTGCTTTTCGCTTTCCCCATCTAATAAAATTTATAAAAACTAGCGTTAAAAATAGTCGAAATCTCGAAAAAAAGGAGTTAATTTTCATGAATTCAATAGATTCAATTTTCTTCAGAGTATTTGTTAAAAATAGAATTTCATAAAAAATACGAAAAAAAAAAAGTGATTTATAAATTAAGATGATGGATATATTTAGGAATGTTTTTTTTATTATATCTGCCATCTGATTTTTTTTATCTGATGTCTTCCATCGTCTGCTAATAAGGAAATCTATCCGTTTTTTTATCTCAAAATTATCACAATTTGAACTGGTTGAGAGAGGGCTATTCTTGCTACTAAAAATGAAGAATCTCCCCCAAATAACGAAACAAACGCTTTCCATGTTACCAGGCATAGTCGTAAAGAAAAACAAACGTTTCGATACCGTAGAGAGATGTTGTTGAGGTCTTCAATAACCCACCTAAGTTCTAAACTCTAAATTGCCACTACATCGCCTATTACGTTAAGCTGTATCCAGTAACTTTACTGTTTAATCTCATTGACCACAAAAACCTTTGCAATGACACAAAGTTGTTCAATAGAACGAAGCGACTATTTTAACAGGAAAAAGAGAGACTTAGAAATAACTTAAGAAATTGCAATTTCATTGAGACTTGCAATCGCGATCACGATCAACAAGTAACAGGGGCAGTCTATTAAGCATTGCGTGTAAGGGGTTGAGATTTCCATGTTTCTCTCATTGATAGCTTTATGTAGCATGCTCTAGGATGGGTTCATTCGAGAATTTATTCATTTCTGCATATGAATGGTGAAACTAAAAATGTTGTATATAATCAGATAAAAAATAATTTTACATAATTTGTATACCCTTCAATTTAATGAAATTTGTACACTATTATTTTGCATACTGTTAAAATTACTTCGATTTTACTCTACATTTATTCAGTCTGAAAAAAATACAGAAAAAATAAATAAATATCTGTTCAAGGAGGATAAGCAAGTAGTATCAAAATATTGATATTGAAATTTATAAATTTTTGCAGCTTCATTGTAAATAAAAACATTTTGTTGTTAGTTATTTTTTCTTTTCTTTTTTTTTTTTTCCTCTCTTTATATAATTCTGTAATATGTCAGTAATTCTGAATACACGATATATTTTGTATGATTAAAAATAGATCATCATAGAGTAGACTCATAGCAATAATAAATAAAAGCCAAATCATGTTAAATAATATTCCAGAAGAAAAATGATTTATTTTGCATATTTTCAAGTATTTGCTTTTATATTTCATGTTTTCTTTTGCATTTGTAAATTATGAAATATCCTTTAATCTCTAAGGGTTTAATCTATAATTTATACGTTTTATCTATTTTTAATTTTATACCAATCAACAATTATAAAATATGCCTTGTTTTACAAAATGTTTCCTGGAAATTTATGCTACTGCTTTCTAATTTTTTTTCCTTCTGTTTAAAACTTACAGCTAAGTTTCTATAATTATAGTCTTTCCGAATATATTCACGGTATTTTCAAAACTCTATTTTGTCAATGTTTGTGCAGTGTAAATCCGAAGAGAAAAGTCATGTAATGATACAATAATACTTTTAATTTGTCTACAATCAAAATTGAATCATCAATTGATGACCTTTTACAGAATCAGATTTATCAATGAAAGATCAAGAAGCAAGATCCGGGCTAGATGATTGTCAAAGCTAGATTTCTTGATGAGGCTTCTAGTTTTGAAGATTATCCATGGGATGTCTGGGATGTTCGTGCCTCTTCCCCCATTTCCAGCTTTGAAATTTATCTTGGCTATCCTTGTCTTCCTGACAAAAACTTTCGGGGATTTGGCATGGTTTTCAAAATCAATAAAAGTGAAAGTCGTAATTTTCTACTTTTAAAATTTTTTAAAGTAAATTTGAAAGTAAATAGGCATAAAAATTCCCAAAATAATAATTTGCATAGTGTATATTTAATACAATTTTACAGAAACTTATATAGGCACTTACTTTTACTTTGCAACATGCACAGTTAAATATGATTATAGAGTCATGGGTTATCAATGTCATGATAATAATCTATACATCAATGGACTTGCACGCCGGTTTCTGTCTAATAATTCAGTTATCCATTAGTCCGACTCGAGATTATTATCGTTAATTCGTAATATCCGGTTGCTTTGTAATAGTTTGAAGCATGAGTAGAGTTCATGTTTGTGATTACAGATATTTGCGATTTGCATAGAGCTGATTACACAGAAATTTGTTCAAAAATAGATATGGTATTCGATTATATATACCTTGTATTTTAAAAATACAAAAGCAAGTAAGATACACAGAATTTTTACTATAAACTTCCTTTCTTCCATTTTCCCTTATAATAGTTATCATGGAATTTAAGAATAACTATTATTACACTTTTTGCTGTATTTCAAAGATTATAAAATTATTTAAGCTAAATTATGCTGGAGCTAAGTAACCAACAAATTCTTCTCGACATTCAATTCAGTCAAAAGGAATGTTTTTATTTTAACCTGCTATGGATGTGTAAATTTGAAATTTAAACTTACTAAATAAGGGCCTTAAATTTAATGGGTAGTAATTTTAAAAATATGTTTTTCAGGTACATTTAACAATGAAAATCTCTATAATTCATAATTATATAATTTATATAATATATAGTCAAATGAAAGAAATTTAAATTTTTTCAGTTTTAGTTAGAGCATTTATAAAATATGTATCATTTGCAAAAGACCACAAAAAGAAATATTATTAAGGGAACAGTGCTATTTGAATAAAAATATTAATATATATCTGAAATTACCATATATAAATATAGGGTAATATTTATTATATATAAATCAATCAAATAAAATAAAAGAAAAATAATTAAAGAAATCCAAAAAGGAAATTAATTTTAAGGAAAATAATAAGAATTTATCTTAAATGATTGCTGAATAAATCAAATGTGAAAAGATATTTATATAAATTATATAATTATGAATTATAGAGATTTTCATTGTTAAATATTCACCTGGCTTCATATTTTAAATACTACCCATTAGAAGACACAGGCCCACTGATAATGTAGGAGTTTAAATTTTCAAAATTTAAACCACTGGTGAATGTCTGGAAAAGAGTTTCAAATAATTTTATAATTTTTGAATCTGGTAAAAGTGTAATAATACAAATTCCATGATATATAAGGGAAGTTTGAGAAATTCATGGAGCTATTTTATGAGATTTGCTAAACCGAATACCATATCTCTGAGCAGAATTTCTGTGTATTCAGCTTCTTAAGCGTGATCGGCTGGAAGTATACAACTTATTGCGCTGAAGCATGAACTCTGCTTTCAAACAACTGCAAAAGCAACCGATATTGCCAACATTACACTAATCTCAGTCCGGACTGTGGACAGCAGGCCCGACCAGACAGAAGGCTCGCGTGCAAGTCTCAGCTAGATTATTAATCACATGAGGCATTGATCAACTTGTGCATGTACAAGAAATAAATTTTCAGAAGTGCTACTAAGTTTACAGCAAAAAACATTAAGCTCATATTGACATTTTGGGAACACATTGACACTTTCAAATTTACTTTTAAAATTTTAAGTAAATTGACAATTTGAACCATGTTGTTTGAAACCATGCCAAATTTTGATATGGCTGCTTCAGCTGGGGGCAGGGAGCTGCGCTCCCCATAATGACTGGAAAGCTCATCAGAAATCTGGCAGTTTGTCGTCTGGCTCCGGATTCTTGCTGAATTCTTTCATGATCTGATTCTAACAAAAGATAAATCATCACATGGGCTGTTGTGGGCAAATTAAAAGTATTGACCTTGTCATTTTCAGTTACAAGTATTGACAAACTCAGAGAGTTTTGAAAAATATTTCTGTATGAAGAAGAACTTATTTGCAAGTTTAAATATGAAGGAAGAATGAGAAGTTGACAGCATGAACTGCGAAGTGACGGAAACTGGGCATATTTTTTCAATTGACCAAGATTGGTATAGAACCAAAGAAATGAGATAGAAGGCATTATAAGTACCATAGAGGCCAAGGTATTTTCATAATTTGGAATACAAAAAACATGGTATAAAAAGCAAAATAAGCTAGAAAATATATAAAAATAAAAGTAATTTCTTTATGATTGGCACATTGTGCGCTACACTGCTGTTGTTCTGTGCAATCATGCAAGACTAAGGCCTGGATATTACCCAGAGCATATAAGAGGAAAGAAGAAAAACTTAATAAAATATGTTTTTATTACAATATTATGCTGGAAAGTATATTTCAATATCAATATTTTATTACTATATCCCAATTATTTTTCTATTTTTCAGACTTTGGTAAATGTTGGGGTAAAATCAGGCACAGTGTATGCAAAAAATGGCGAATGTCCCTGATTGAGAGAAGGTGTGCAAAGTGTAAGGCAACGCTGTGCGAAGTGAGTAGGTGCTCGGTGAGCACCCGTCTATAAGAGGCATGGGTAAACTTGGCTGGAGCTGCCCCCTGTCTGACCGGTGTTCTAGTCTGCGTGAGAGAGCCAGAGGCTCTTCAGGGTTATTTCCAATTCCCTCTTTCCTGTTAAGTCGCTGGACCCCATTGACCCGACGGTCAGCTGAACAGGCGTAGGGGTACTGGTTGATGAGGTAGAAACAGGTGAGTGCGTCAGACACTCAACAACCCATCTGCCACGGCTATCAACGTTTGTTTCTTTGATGCCTGGCAGCATGGAAGCGTTTGTTTCAGCCATTTGGAGATTCATTTTTGAGTTTTCAAACCAATGATGGTTGAATAAAAAAAAACCTACGAAGACATTGAAGACTATCAGGAGTGAATCCGAATTGGCAGAAATATCTATCCACGCATCATCTTGAACATAAATCACTTGTCTTTCATATTATTTTTAACAAACATCTCGAGAAAAGAAAAATATCTATTAATTCATGAGAAAATTGCTGGTTTCCTTGGATTTATAAATTTTTTATTAGATGAAGGAAGCGAAAAGTGTTCTAGCAATATTAAGGAGCAACGTTTATTATAAGAAAATTATTGAGATAAACTCCTTCATTAATAAAAAAATATTTAAGAAGTAAAATGATAGGCACTTTTAATACTGAAAATAAATATATTAATTAACTCACTGCCACGGCATATATATTAGAGAAAATGGCGTTTTTGATAAAAAGAGCAGAATATCAGCTAGAAACAGGTGTAAAAAATAATAAATCGAAGCAGTCACTGTACAAGGCATACATTAGGAATGTATTTATAAGCATATATTTTCAATGTAGCTAGCCATATGGCACATAGCGCAACACACTGGATGGGTAGCACAATGTTTCCCTATTCACCATTGCAACTGTGTCTGTATGGAGATTTTAAAGATTTCACTTACATCTATCTCCCATTACTTTGATTTTAGTTATGTGAAATATGTGTTGTTGCATCAACTCTGCGGGTGGCTAATTGTTGTATTTTCATGATGTTTTTCGGCTCAAGTAGAGCGCTAAGGATATCATATGTTCCCTTACGCTATTATGCAAGCCTGTTTGCCAAAAATAGGTTCTCTTTTCAAAGAGTTTTTAAATATGACTGGCCAGCGTCTGCATCACTCTGGTATTGCTAGAAGCACACAACATAATGAAGCAGCTTTTCAAAATACAGTTGACTGGAAGTTAATACTAAGGACTGTTTATGATATTCCTCGTCCTGCGACTATAGAAAATGCATATATGGCTGCTGCTCACGGCACAATTTCTGAACGTCTTACGATCTTTTGCACACATGTGTTTTACAATCGAGAAATTAACAAGTACCTCAAACTTCGCGCACAAGCAACTCACGGCTGTCTAATTATATCACCTGGATTATTCAGTATTCAATCTACTATCAAATTTCATTAGAATATCAATTTTTCTTGTTCATGCCTTTAGCATCGACATCAGAGGGTTGAGCTAGCGATGAGCTAGAAAAATGAAAGGCAAAGCTGAAATAATGTTCAATTATTTCACACCTATAATCAACATAGTGGGGATCAATTAAACATTGAACTCCATTGGCGATGTCGTGTCTCTAGAATTTCACGCAGGGCCAGCCAATACAAAATATAGACGTTGAAAACGCAGGCTCATTCCATTTCAGCCAATAGACAAGTAGGGTGTTTCAAGCGTTTCTTGGAATATTGCTAGGCGGTATATTGTGCTTTGAAAGGAATATTCTAGTTTTGCTATGTTTTCCTTTAATAAAAACAATTGTCCAGAAACTATTATTGATGTCTACTGAGCTGATAAACTAATTTCTGCCAGTAAAAATCTTTTCAGCAGGCTTTCTTGCGCTTATATTATTTACATTTTATAAACTAGAATGTTGACCATGGAATGTTCCTTGTGGCAAGAGCTTTTAAGAAGCTGAAAGCAGAGGCAACCAATGATAATAAATGGCAAGTAAGAACTCTTCTTTACGATGATTTAAGAATTGTTCGGCCGGCAAACTGATTTCCTTTTATAAAGTAAAAGTTGACAAACTGCAACCTTCTTCTCTTTGGTTGCTTTACAATGACATTGAATTTGAACGATCTATCCCTCATGACCCTGTGTCGGTTGAGCCTGAAATTTGCTGTCAGGTTGCGTAGTTCTGTGTAGAATATTGACCAATGCTATCATTATGTGTACTCATCGTGAGTCACGATGCATAGCTGTGCAGCTGGCAGTAGATAGCTTTATTATCTAGATGGGGTCATACTCCGGCCCACTATTTGCCAATGTAAGAATGGAACTGCTGCCGTTATCTGACTATAACGTGCTGCCAATCTTGCTAAATGCTGGTTATTACTACAGTGTCCTTGCGACTACCAGGCCTCTGAGTGGCCGTCAGAGGCTGCTATTGTCAGTGAAAAATACGATTACAAATGATTAATGTTTAGTGGACCTCTGCCGACTCAGTAAGATTATTTAACTCCCTCTGAATGCAGGGTCTGCCCATTCCAAATCATGTCCCTCCATATTACTACCGAGAACAACGATGTATTTGTTGACCTGTAAGTGGGGTTTCTGCATGTGCGATCATGCTATTTGAAGAACAGTCATTCTGTACATTTATTACAGCGCTACAATGCTTATTAGTGGCTTTGGCGAGATTTGCTGAAGACCTGATCTGGACCAAGTATCTTATAATCATACATGATATTGGACTTATTACATATTCAGGCCATATCTCCTAAAGTAACCTGTACAGCTGGCAAAGCGAAACACTAAATTAAACGGAAAACTCGTGAAAACAAACTGGAATATGGCACTACAGGTACCACTGGACGAATGTTTCACAAGGGCTGAAAAACCAAACAGTATCAGAGATGGAAAAATGCCAGGCGTAAGCAACAGCCATTGCTATACAAAGATGGGCATATGCAACGACAATTGTATCACTAAGGCAGTATGATCGCGAAGCAACTGCTATTTTCCGGCCCAATTTCCCGTTTTAGGGATCAGAACTCGTCTTCCAGCTGCTCTGTTTTACCAGAAAACTACGGTTGGCAGCACATTGGTTCTTTTGGTATACTTGACGAAAAAAAAATATCACACCATTATGTCTTCTATTAGCTCATTACAGGCTACATGATGGTATATATCACGGCTGTGCAGGTAACTGTCTGCGTAAGTGGCCTCTAGAGAGCCGCTTGGTAGGGCTGCTCCAACCTTATATATATCCACCAGCCCCCTTACCAATCTATATACATATACACACACACACACACACACACACACACACACACACACACACACACACACACACACACACACATATATATATATATATATTCAAATGATATTCTAAATAAGTATTGGTATAGTTGCATAAAGTATCTAAAGCTGAAAAACTCTAGCAATTCGGGATTCGAATACCTGCTTTAGCAGCTAGGGTGGTGTCATTCTTTATGTGCAAAGAGGCAAGGAAATATAAAAGGCATATTTTTCAAAATATAATGAGACAAGAATTGCAAAACCTCACATGCTATAGGTTGTGATACATCTTGTATCTTTTAACAGAAATATTACGACCCACTTTTAATGCATTTTAAGCCATGAGGCCAGTTATGTCAGGACCTCTTATATAAATATTAATTACTGTAACAAAAAATGTACATGTTACATCAAAAAATCAAGCACTATTTGCCTTTCATTATTCAGGACACAATAAAGATTTCAAAAGCACCATACTTCTCCGGGCACTCTCTCTCTATTTGCCCCACTTTTCTATATTATTTTTAAGGTTTTACAAGGGTCTGACTGATGGACCAGTCTTTCAGCCCATGAGGAAATCCCAAGCTCACTGTCTTTCACATCGGGATCTCTCCGGTGATCCTAACTGTGTTTACAGGCGGCCCACACCACGCATTTATTTGCGTCATCAGCGCTGGCTGCGACACTGTGACCTTTGTCTACGTTTGTGAAAAAAACCGGCATTAATACGAATCAGTTTCTAGCGACCGCGGGCCTGTACCCGTATCGCGACGGCACCGGCTCATATCATGTCTAGCGTCTTTTTCAATCAATTTCAATTGTTTAAAACACGACCCTTTGTTGTCGGAGTTGCACATCATTAATATAAGGGATACATTGATAAAAAACAATTTTAGTTTAATTTATCTAACGAGGACAGGCATATAGCTCAAATTATTTATTTGGAGATAATACAATATAATAATTAAGCACAGTCCTGTGATTGAGGCCCAGCTGTGGCCAATATTTTGTGTGTATTAAATCGTTTTAGGCTAAAAATGTACCCATACATCATTTATGTTTATATTCATGTTTACCTCTATGTTAGCAACAACTTTCCAATGTGTACTTGTTCGACATGACACAGCAATTTACTTCAAAAATATTGTAGCTTTCATTTGATCAAGCTTCAACTTTTCAGTTCAATGTTGGACCCACGTCTGAAAATATTTGCTTTCAGTATCTGAAACTCTCCCATTTAGAGGCGAAAAGAAAAGGCTGGAAGTATAAAACTATCGACTTAGAAAAATTACAATTGACCAATGTCATATTTCAAAAGAGTACAATGTAAATATGACATGGGCAGAACTTTCGCTTCAAAACTGTTCTCGTTAGTCGAGACATTTTATTGCGACCAGACTAAACTCAGACTGGTAAAGCAAGCTGACTGAAAGTTCAATGGGCCCTGCGGTCAATCTTATCAGGAGTCATGCCTGGCACAGATTATAAATTAAATATTTTAATTTTCTTGCTGCCAAAATAATTTGTAAATAAAAAATTTTGCCACTATTGACCTTACACAAAGTATATTAGCTTGATATAGTACCCAACACATATGTCAGTGCACCCCATTTCTTTGCTCTTAAAGTAATTTACTGCCATCACACATAGATCTGTGGCAGCTCACATGCACAAAATAAATGATTATCACAATATCTTTGATATACATAGAATAACTTTTCCCCAATAATATTAAAAATATCATTGGCCCATGAGACTAATCCTTGACAGCCTACTGTAAATCATATGCTATCACAATATATAAGAATATTGCTGAAACTCAATAAAAAGAATTATAAGCTAACATAACTTTAAAATAAAAGCCAAAATAAGCCTGATGAAAGTCTATTAAGGATTGTTTAATAATTACAAACTCCCAGCACAGGATTAAATGGTTGTTGAAAAACCTATTTCAATTTCCTTAAGTGGTACAATTTTTTCCTCTAAGAAAAATAGTTTCATTAGCATTCTAGTAAGAAAGTGATAGCAGCAATAGAGTATTAAAAGCATTTACAAACAAGCAGTGAAAGTAAAAGCTTCGCTCTGTGGCATATTCAAAATCTATCATTTAAATACGTCACTTATATTAAGCCTTTTTTAATAATGTGAAAACCTATAAATTTAAACTTCCAATTTTGCAAATGAGAATTTTAATTTAAGCCAGAACAAGCACTTCTTTGGATTTGATTAAATCAAATATTTGACACAGAAAACACTGTATATTGCTATTATCTGATGATATAAAAGAACTGCAATTTTGTTCGA